>JAULKJ010276806.1:0-13320 GCA_032355405.1 Rubia balearica | reverse complement strand
ACTCACCCAAGGCCCCTTCCACTACATCATCCACAAACTCTCCTCCCCAGAATGGAATTAACAGGTTCATGATTACTCCTCCCGAAACCCTAGCATCCCCGTCATCGACCCTCCTCATGCCATCCGCCGCCTCCCCGACCACATCTCCCTGCTCCGCATTGTCTTCGACATTCACCACTCATTCCCTTCCATCAGAATTCCCAACCAGATCTACGTTCAGAATGCCGCCGACCTCGCCGATCTGAACAACCTGGATTTCTCGGTGATTGCAAAATCCCTGCTGTCCAATAGCACTGATAATTCATACTAGATGTACCTGATACTCAACCGCAAAGGTCTCCAGGAGCTGAAGATTGAGGCACTGTTCGTACTGCAGCAGTTCGTCAACCACGGCGGCGAGGTTTTCAAGGTGTATATGGTTAGGGATTACGTGAGATGCATCACCAGAAACTCCCTGCTGGATTACGCCGTTAATCCCAATGATGATAAGGATGATGATAGCCATCCTAGTTTAATCCCTTTCTCTTAGATATCCAATTTTGGAACAAAGGGTGACCGAACGGCGGAGGTCTTGATGCCTCCGGCGAGCTTGGTGATGGAGTTAGCCATGGAGTTGAGGAAGGGTTTGATGTGTAAAATTACAATTTTACCCCTGGGTATATTGGAATAATATGGCACGTACCAGTCACGTGCGCCTGTATTGATGGAAAACCTCCCAAAAATGGGTTTGGGGACCTAACAAATCATTTTGGATTTGTTGGATGCCGGATGTACGTAGTTTTGCAAATTGGGATCAAAAGATGGTATTTCAATATATGCTGGGGACCAAAAAATAATTTAGTCTTGTCGTGGACCTGGGAAAGCTGATTTTTCTGGGGCCATGTATAGGCATGTTACTCGAAAATGTTTCACATTATCTATTCGCAATTATGTTGGGTCATTCCCTTACCTCCGGGAACAGTCAATCCTTCCACACAGATTGCTATGCTTTGAACTGTACTGCTTCATTTACCAGTTCCTGGCATAGACAATGCAAGAAAGAAAAATTATGGTATCAATCAGAGCAATGAAGAAGGGTTCCTCCGTTATCCCCACGATTAGTCATTCCTACCGCACAAGTAATCGTTTGAAAAGTAATGGTATAATCATCAATTACGGATGGGGAAATCCGGGCAATGTAAATGGAAACAAATTTAAATTAAATACAACAATTACGGAGGGTGCTCCAGTTATCGCCAGGAATAGTCAATCATTTTCCTATTGTTTGACTTTCAATTACACGAACATTCAACTGTCGTACACAAGCAATAGTTTGACATAGACTTTATGTGGGAAGGTGTTTATAGATATTCAAAATGTAGACGGCAAAGTAATGAGTAGCCAAACATGTTCATAAATAATTACATTCTAGACGGATCACTACAACAATAGCTCGTGGTTAATAAATAACCAATCCTGTTTACTTTAATGATTTACAATTTTTCGTCATTGAATATGATAATTTAAATTATTTAGAAATTAAATACCTTGGTCGTGGGCTAATGGTTTATGAGTTTGGGCCAAAAAATTACTCATGACCTATTACAGTGTGCGACGTCACTAGATTATCGGTTCCTTGTCGTTTCATTAATTGGGGTTTTAACCCACCGATGAGCAAGCTCAAAATGTTAAGATAATTGGGCATGTTGTCCCATTTTGGCCCAGTTACCCTTCTTTGTGACGTCGGTAACTTCATCAGTCAAAGTTTGATAATATCGACTAGGTATACGACATATTGGCGATATCACATTCATCGGTTAAACGACACCGTATGGTTCCGAGTATTTAAACTGTCAAAGTTCCACCTCTTTCCATTCCCAAAATCAATGTCGCACATTCAATCGCTCAAAACTACCACCATAAATCCGCCTCATAACCGTTGATTGTAACCACCAATTGTAACCACCAATCCTTTCACATTTACACTCCCCCTTCCGTTGTGAAAATCATTCATCGAACCGATATCCAAGAGCTCATTGTTGCCAAACCCTGGAAAAGGTTAGAATTTCAAATTGTTCATGCCCATTTTTGTTTTAAATGCCATGTCCATCAAAATTTGTTGCTCTGATTCTATTAACACTGTTTTTTAGTTATTGGTTTTGATTGATTAGCTGTTAGGTGTCTTTGATTAGTGGTTTATGTTGTTCTTAAACATTTGGATGAAATGGTTTGGGTGTGGTCGTAGAAAATTTGATTCCTGCATGTATACGTCTTAAGTGTTCATAGTTAGGGGTATATGTTATACATAGATATCTATTTTTGACCATTCTCTAGCATGTCGCAAATTGTTCGGTCAGGTAGACACACTCTGAGATGTCGCATATATTACTCTGTTGAATAGAATTTTCAGCGACTAGGTAGCAAGTTCGGTCATACATGAATGTGCGACATTGCCTATAGTTTCTGCTTAACCGAATTGTATGCGACAAGCTAGCGAGTTCGGTCATACCATCATTGCATCTGTCAATATTTGTACATATTACTGATTAATGTATACTTAAATGTCACACGGATGCTAGTGAAGCAGAGTACAAAGCATTCCAGGAGTAAGGGAAGTAGAGATGGCCTCTCTCGGTCCAAAAAGCTAATGCCACAGCCACCCCTCCACCACCTAAATTCGATGAAAAGCACTTTATCACTGAGGGGAATGAGAAGCGCTTCCAGTTAGTCAGCAAGAGGATGATTAAGGATGTGCGTACCATGAAGGTCGAGAATGTGCAGCGACTGCACCTAGACGTATTCTTGAGTCATTCTAAGCGTCCGGGATGGAGGGGCTGATTTCTTGGACAAGCCCACTTATGACAACGAGGTGAATGAGTTCTTCTCGAACTCTGATTGTTGAAGTTCTGAGAAATACAAGACTCGAGTGAACGGGGTGGATATGGAGCTAACTAGTGATGTGATCAACGAGGTAATCAGGTGTACAGTTGGCGCAGATCCAGAGAACCCGATTGAAAGACTCAGCATCTACTGTCGAGAATTATGGCCTGACAAGGTTCCCAAAGATAATGAGTTTGGGTGTTGGACCCTAACCGGATGGTGGAAAAATATTTCAATGTTAAAGCATGCAACGACATCTTCAAGCCAAGGCAGATCAAGATTAACGTTTTGGAGCTCGAGCAGAGGATAATGTACAGCATCATCGTGCAATGCCTCATCCCTTCTGGACATCCTTCAGAGCCTATGACATCGTCTCCTACTAGCACATTGTAGAGAAGAAGGTTGTTAACCTCGATTACACCATCATCTAGGAGATGCACACTTTGGCAGTCTCGCAGAAGAGCTGGACCCTCCCATATGGCAACGTAATCACTGCTCTGATGGAGAAGAAAGGTGTTCCCATCAAGTCTACGCAGAAGATCGTGTCTAGGTACTAAGATGGAAGCTACTTTAGCCAAAAGCATTGGCACTGGGAGGCCGGGTCTTAGATTGATAGCAACGTCGCCAATGCTAATCTTAATGCGACATCCACCTCCGGCAATGAGGCTACTCCAACACGCTCCACCGCCGGTATGAAAATTGCTTTTTTATTTTACTGGCTTACTATACAAATATGAATTAATTCATCTATCAAATAAGAATGATATAAACATGTTTTTCGTTGTGTCAGGAATCAAACAAAGTGCCTGGAACATACTTTTGAAGGGCATGGTGGAAACCAAGGAACTGGCGCTGTATTTGGAACATAACCAATAGAGGATCTTGGCGGAGTTGGCGTGCATGAGGGAACTTCTTACTGGCGGAAAAAATGAGCAAGTGGAAGATGAAAAAGTGGAGGAGTCTGAGGATGACGGGTCTGATGGACTGAGCAGTGATGAAGAAGAAACAAAATCTGGTGAGATTCTAGTGACATTAGTGGCAAGGAGTTGGTTGTGGAGGAAGAGGATGGGGATTCGGGGTCTACTGATAGCTCGACTGCAGATGATACTCTACCCCTCATGCCCAAAGACACCCCATGATTGTTTTTTTATAAACTGTGATGAATTATGTTTTATTTTTGTGTTGTTGCTATTTTTTTAGATGTCTAAGAATACTTGCCCACTGTTGCTGCAATTAAGAATGAAGTAGGAACAGTAAGTTTTCTTCTTCTTTTTTTAGTTGTGATGTTTTAGATATTGTTGTTGATGTTTTAGGTTTTATCTTTGATCTTTCATGTTTAACCTCTAAGTATTTTTTATGTGAGTTGGTGTAATGTTATAATTTCAGCGTCTGATGATTGTGGTGTTTTCATATTTAAGTATGCAACTGATGTTCAGTTTTGTTCTTTTGATATTTTAGTGCATACTGTTGAAGTTTTTAAATTTTGATATTGATGTTTTAAATACTGTATTTGATGCTTCTCAATGTAGTTGCCAGTGATGTTCTGTGTGCTATTGTGATGTTTTAATTTCATATATTGATGTTTTAATAACTGTATGTAATATTTTGTGTTTATTTCACGGGAACACTTTCCAAGCCAGAGCTCTACGATGCTATTGATGAGATATTAAAAAATGCTATGAGGAATCATGCTCCCGAAAGTGTTCCCTTGAACAGAAGACCGAAAATCGACCTTTGATCGTAGTGTTGATGGAGTAGAAACCAACAGGAGAGAAATCAAGTATGTGAATAACAAATTAGGGGGAAAATAGGATTAGATTGTTTGGGGTGTATTGTGTGAGAATGATGTTTTATAAATATTGGTTTATTTGTTAGAGCCGAGGCACTAGATAGTTGTTGATGTTTTAGGTTGATTTGAATTTTTCAATTTTTATGTTAGCTATTTTAGGGCATTTGAACCCTTTTGTAATGAATGATGTTTAATAGTTCGATAGTTATGGCGATTGACATTCTAATAGGATGACGTAAAACTTACATTAAAGGTTTCTACTTTTATATGCAAATTTTATATCCTTTTGTCATGCCAATGACAATTCATTCATTTAATTAATTCAATTCTGAGTTATAAGTGTTTGATGTTTTATACCTTGCACAAAAAATATATAAATTACTTGTTCATCTGTAATATATATAAAGTGATACGAATCACCTTACATATATAAATTAGAATTTGTTCTGATGTTTAACTATAATTTGGTGTGTTTTTAGTGTTTTTATTTGATGTTTAACTTTTTAAATTTGATGTTTATTTTAGTATAATTATTTAATTTGATGGTTTAGACTTTGTATTGGATATTATTTATTTTAAATTTGATGTGTTATTAGTTTGATGTGAATTAAAGAATCAAGGTCAAATACATATCGGCCCAGTAAAAAAAAGCCCAATAACAAACCCAAAATTTGATTTTTCAATTGGGTGATATATTTTTACTACTTATTTGCATTTGATCTTTTATAATTTGCATTTGATTTTTTACTATTTGCATTTGATCTTTTATAATTAACATGATATATTTTTTATTTTGATTTGAGTTTTAAACAACAAGCCCAAATACAATTCAGCCAATTCAAAAACCAACCCAAACAATCGGCTCGATTTTGGCCTGAATCATCAGACCGAAAAATCTAATCCACCAGAAAAGCGATCTAGCTGAAAATTGGTCGGGAATTGGGTAACCTACCGGAAACCTTTCATAGTCGTCAGAATGACGATGCAGACAAGGGAAGGAGCAGAACCTTGCGCACAGTCAGCAACAATTCCCTGGCAACGACGTCGGCGCAATACCTTCAAGATTAATCTGACCTTGACGACGCCGACGAAAAACCCTCGAATCCACCTTGACGATGCCACCGACGAACCGATTGATCTCACGAATCTGACCTTGATCTTGCGAATCCGACCCCTTCCGGAATTGCCTCAATGACAATGATGCTTCCGGGGAGTAGACGACGTTGTACCCGTGACGACGACGCGATCGGTAGATAGGGTTTTCGACGAAGATTCTCGACGATGACAAAACAATGAAGAAATCGGCATAGAACAACGACTGGATTTCTACCAACAAAAGACGCAAAGACGCGAAGGAAAAGCTCCAAGGCACGAAGGAAGAGGCGTGAAGGTGAAACTCCAAGGCAGCGATGGTGGAATCTGACGATCAGGGAAGGAGCAGAATTTGTGTTCAATTACAATTTGGTCCCTGGATTTCAACCCTGCTTTTAAAATATACCCCGAGTCCTAAATAATCAGAGTTTAACCCCCAAATTATTAAAACTCCTACTTTCTTATATTCATTAGTCCCTAGTCTCACCATGTGATGGTCTCACAGGAGACGTACTCGTGATTTTAATATCTTAACTAATGTATAACAATAAAATATACTCCCTCTGTTTTATTGAATGTGGCACACTTTCCGTTTTTGGCTATTTTTTTAGATTTGGCACACTTTCCTTATAAGGCAAGATTCTTTCAATTTCATCCACTCATTTTACATTTTAATTTCTAAATTCAATTTCATCCACTCACCTAAATCCAAACACCTAAACTTATAGTGCCACATCCAACGAAACGGGGGTAGCACAAAAAATAGACATTCTACATGTATGTTACGATAAATGTAACAATATCTCAAATGATAATTTTTACGGAGGGAGTATTATACATGAAATTGCAATCTGCAACCACCAAGCCTCCGAACCACAGTGCCTCCTTCAAACATGTTACACTATCAGTCCGTAAATTGGAGCTTTTCTGAACTGTTTCAAGCTAACTTCAGCCAATCCTAATTCCTTGTAACATTAAGCCACTCTGAGACTTTACTTGACTTTGCTGATAGAATGATATCATTGTGTAATAATGTAGACAGCATGTGGGATTCATTTTTGAAAATCTGAATGTCTAGGAATAGCACGTCCATCTGCAAGTTTCTCTTCTCTTATCAGAAATTTACAGGCCATTCTTATCAGAAAACAGTAAAACACCTTTCTGTTGCCTTTTTTTTATCAGATGATCGGGTCGGAAAGCAGTGGTCATAATGCAGAAAGTCAGCTAAATGATACTACAGTACTTTGTGATGATGGGACTCCCATCCCCTATTTTTTTTAAACTGAGATGGCAAAAATGCAGAAGTTCAGAAATGATAAATAGAGCTTTGGTGAAAGTCCAAAACAAAAGCTCTAACGAAGTTGCCTCCAATGTTAAGACATTCATGTGAGTACAACACAACACAAACAATATACAGTATTCATCTCATCCAGCATTGTATGCCTTGTTAAACTATAGGACTTGAAACTCGGGATGGACTATTATCTCTCCTCCACCCTCTCTATTCCAAACAAGTTGAGGCAGGAAGACAGAAAACATCAATAAATCCCAGATTTCGACAATCATGATGTCGAATTACAGGTGAGAGTTGTAGAGCATCTAATAAATGTACTGAGATGGAGGCAAATAACTAAACAGACCTACAAAATCCATCACAAGCATAGCATTCTTAGATTAAAGTAACTCGCTATATAAATAGGATAAGAGATCCTTCTTCTCTTGAACATACAAACTTGAGCCCATAGTACAAGAGTGACATGGGGCAAGGGAAACTATAAACATATTCAACCAGAAATGTGGATATTTTGTATGTGGGAGTCGACTACTAAGAATAGATCAGAGCATGTTTCCTCAGGTTAGATTCTAATATAACCACAGAAACAACATATTCTGGACTCCTAGATAAGCTTATGCAGATAGTTTGACATGATGCCATCATCCATTTTGTCTTACTACTTCTTGGAATCCCATGGATGTCTAATACCAGGAATCCTACTCCTTTGGGAATTAGTTTAGTTCCAAGAAGTTTCACCTATCATTCAATAAGACAGAAAAGATGCAAAAAAACATCACCATAATCATGGAACCCTAGATAGCATTTGTCATCCAAAAAATAGCAACAAATCCAAGGGCGTAGTTTAAAGTCTGTTTTTCACTGGTATGGAATTAACAAGTGCTAGGCTTAACACATGTTACATCCCTCATTAAACCACAACTAACAAATCATTTAAGAAATTTTTTTAATTGATAATTACCAGCAAATTAACAAGTTTTTCTCAACTTGTACCGGTCACGTAAAGCAAGAACTACCAAACCAACATCTACTACACAGTATGGTATTTCAATCACATCAACACTCCATACTACCCGGCAGAACAAGGCTCATTCATTCACCTATATATAATATTAGCTTCCCCTTAATATTTTATATCATCTTGAGTTAATTGATCAGAACACGAAAACTATAAACTATGCCACTAAGTCTACACATTTACAAAGATGATGTCCAGTGATTATACTTAACAGGTCACAGCGGCATCCAAGGAAGGCAGTGCCAAACAACAAATACTAGATTCGATTGGAAGAAAAAACATGGACACAATTTTGGAGGAGCCATAATTATATTCACAATTATGACAAGCTCAGCAACATACAACCAACTCTGTATGAATTCACATGTAAGTAACAGGGATAATGAAACATCATTTACTAAAAAAGAGAAATTGAATCAGCCAACATGGAAAGGACCAATATCACCATTTCTGAGAGAGCCAGCAATCTCATCAGCAACTGATAAGCAAGACACCACCCACCCACTCAGGGCTGCCCAGATCAGATTCGCCATCCAAAGCGTTGTACTCCATGGGACTGCCATCTTCCACAACCAACCATAACCCAAAAATCAAGAAAAAAAACAGTGTGACACTTCAGGGAAATTTCTTGGAAAATTTCTTACAACCTAGGCGGTCCA
Source organism: Rubia balearica (assembly GCA_032355405.1). Lineage (NCBI taxonomy): Eukaryota > Viridiplantae > Streptophyta > Magnoliopsida > Gentianales > Rubiaceae > Rubia > Rubia balearica. Next base: position 4,609 of record JAULKJ010276806.1, on the reverse strand, counting down.
GAATCCCAGTGAAAAACAATTCTCCACCTTGTACTCTGCAAGATTACATTAGCCAAAACACAATTCACAGCCCGTCTTCGGAGCATACGCTGACAATTTGGTATTAATCAACCTTAAACAGTAGGGATCAATCAGTGACTGGCATGTGTACTTAGTTGGTGGATTGGCCTCTCCTTTTTTGTTTTATATTATTCTCTGTCATATCTCTGTGCTTTCTGTCTTTTCCATTTATAATATTTTTCCAAAACCCTCCATTTATATTTTTTAAAATTTATTAAACAGTTGGCTCCTTCTCATTAAGATGACATCTGTATTTCACAAGAAATGGGGTGACTCCCACATAGCTCATACAGATTGGGGTGAGCTTCCCACGTACTCTAAAAGCATGCTCCACCACAAAATGGTGGAGCATAATTATGCAAACCTAGAGGGGAAGGGAGAATTGAACCTTGGTCTGGCCGAGCACAGTGCTCTGACCACTTGGGCAAATCCAGGTGGTTACCATTTATAAAATTGACTTCTACCGGAATTATCTAAATCTAGAATCCCTATCTCTAAGACACCATTTGTATAATCTCAAACATCATATAATAGATATTGTTTGTTTTTTGGATGGTGCTGTCAAGCGGGAATATTGAAGTCATTTTGACTAACATAAAACTAAATTGTCTAAAAATAACATACTAATGTTATAATATGTTACCGATTTAATTTTTTACTATACATAATCAAGGGTAAAATACAAATATAACCCTATTATTTTTCAAAAGTGCCAATATAACCCTATATAATCTGAAAGTGAGATCATAACCCTAACTATTGCATCAAATGTATCGATATAAATTTTTGACACTATTCCGGCATTGAGTTGGTATTTTTCGCCACTGACCAAACATATAAAGACTAAAATATACCTAGTTATAATAATAATTAATAAATTAAGTTAAATTAATTTTTTTAAACAAATAATAATTCTTTCCCTTCTCTTATTTAGGGGGTGTTTGGTTGGGGCGAATCAAGAAAGGGAAAGGGAATTAGGGATCTTGACTCACTTTGTTAGTGTTTGGTTTGCATTTTTTATCATTCAATTTTCCTATTTTTAGTTTTACAATTCTCCCATTTGGATGTATCGTCATTCTCTAGTCTCACCTTGTGACTGGGATTCCCCAATCATCCGTTTTGATTAAATAAAAAAGAAAACTGCACATATTCTCTACCTTTTTCAATCATTTTTCTTCCTAAAACCTTCACCTTTACCGTAATCGTCCATTATTTTTTTTAAAAAAATTTTAAACATCCACCATAGGTGGATGGGGGAAGTTTATTGGACTCTCTAAACCCCAATATATATATATATATATATATATAAGATTTGTTATCCCAGGATATACATAGTACAAATGTAAAGCTGTAGAAACCTTCCTAAGATGTCTCTAGTGATCTTTTTGGATATGTTTCCTGTAATCGATCTCCACCCCTAGTGTTAATCGATTCATGCTAGCCAATAAGATCATTCAAGAGAAAAATAGATGCTATTGAGGAAAGAATTCCTTAAATAATATACAGATTGAGTGGGTTGAAATTGTTGATCGAATATGCGGCAAAAAAAATGTTGGTTGGTCTCGGTCCGAGCTGATAATGTTTGAGTGTTTTCATACTTCATGTGACCGAAATATGAGCAGAATAACAGCTAGAAACAAGCTGGGATCAGCAATAACAGCATCTAGAAGAAAGCAAACAAACAACAGTTTTCTTGAGTCTTGGTAAAGCGCCAAAAGTTGTGTTTTGGGGCGCTGCTCGGAGCATTTCCATAAGAGCGGTGGTGTATAATTCCAGCACCCTGTTTTGTGTAAAAATCCATTCCTGTAAAAAGAAAAAGAGACAAATGAGTAGCATCTAGGCTAGTGTGAAACTCTTAAGGATGGAGTACCATTTTTGTCAAGCATGAACAAGTCTAAGATTTTTTCAGGTAGTTGGGAGAAAATGAAAGTAGAGCTACATTTTTCAGATAGTGCGTGTTTGTCCAAAGCATCAGCCACCATGTTTTCCTCTCTGAAAATGTGTGCAATATGTATAGAGCTAAGTTGAGTATGAATATCATCAGCTAATTCAAATAGGTTTCAGTGAGGTTGTTCCGGATTTGCAACCATATTGACAACTTGGAGACAGTCATATTCAATATAAATGTGATCATGATATGCACTTGATTTAATGACCCCAAGATTAAGAGCAAGCATTTCAGCATAAACAGGAGAGTGAGCATCTGCATATTTACATATTGCAGCCATAAAAGAACCATTTGTATCTCTTAAAATGATTCCTAAACCTGCCTTTTGTGTGAGTGAGTCCCATGAGGCATCCACATTACATTTTATACAAGAGGCAGGCTTTGTCCATGTTATACTCACTATATTTGGTTTAGCAGGTTTTAACCGTAAAGGGAAATAACCTCCAGATGCAAGCTCAATGTCAAAATCATGATGGATGTAAAATGGTTTTGCTGCATATGAATTGTAAATCATGCTCTTAATGTCCTTAATTAAGAGAGATGGTGTGCTTCTTTTTTTTCAAAAAAGAATTTATTCCTAGCTTTCCATAGAGTCCAGCAGGTAAAAGACACAATGTTGTGAATGGTTTGAGAGTTTATTTGTGTGAAACCTGATTTTGTAAGATAGAATGAAATTCTTTCCCAGATGGAACTGAAAATAGGTGGTTGGATACATAGAATTCTATTCACATCAGTCCACACCTCACAAAAAAAAGATACACTCATTCAGAAAATGATCAAGAGAGTCTATGCTGTCACAAAAAGGACACTTAGAAGGAAGATGAAAACCAAAATGTGAGAGAACGTCATCAAAAGGTAAAAGTGAATTCATAGTGCTCGATTTTTAATTTAAATTCACTAATTGATATTTCACTTTTAAATTTGTTCTTTAAACAAACATTTTTTTCCATTTATGTTTTAAAAGATGTCTTTCAACAAAATCTAGGTACAATATGTTACATCAGAAAGGTATCTAACCCACTTTTAATTGAAAAATACCTTTTCAGAGCATAAACATAAAAATTATGGCAAAGTATTGGAAAACACCGTCTTTCCATAAATTTATGGAAAGGTGGATTCAATTAGAATTTTTTTAAAAAGATAAAAGGTTTTAGTTGCAATAGTATAAATTTATACGTAATGTGTAGTAGTTATAAGTTTTATGGCCCGATTAAAGTAATCCAAAAATTTTATCTTCATTTCGTCTAATTTTTTATTTAAATTTTGATTTCCATGACTTATAGAAAGACTTTCTTTTAAGAGATGGACTCAAAAATTAATATCTGTATAAGATAAATTCAAAAATTTAAAAGTATGAATTTTAAATAAAGGCGAATACCATTTTCAAATTTGCAAACCACTTAAATTAATTGACGGATGGTGTGGGCGAAATATCCCTAAGGTGGATGCATGTGAAATAGACATGGTTGGATCCCTATAATATGTGGGCGTCCAACGTCAAGGCTTTCCAGAATGGACTCACAATCTGCTCTCCAGATGTTTTCACGCGTCTCCACTATTCTAATCCATCGCACTCATCTTCTCTACGTATACATGCACATAATTTATCTTACACATAATTAAATCTTAAATATAAAATTGAGAGAAGAGTTCGTCTCTTGAAAGACGGTCTTCCAATAAGTCATGGAAATGTCAAGATTTAAAGAGTAAATTGGAAGAAATGAAGATAAAATTTGCCTTTTATTATTCTAATTAAACCTCGTCTTTCCATAAGTTTATGGAAAGACGGTCTTTCCCAAAACTTTGCCTTAAGAGAATAGTATCTTTATAACCCTACCACTTCACGTAAGTGTCAATATAACTTTTCAGTGTTTGAAAATGATAATATAACTCTATCTAGTTGACATAAGTGCAAAACTACCCATTCCGATCAATTTTAGCTGGAATTCAATGAAATTATTATTTTACCCCTCTGATTTTTTTTATAAAATGGAAATAAAAATTGTGAAATGGCATTGATACCATATTTCTCCATTCCCATATTCTCTCCATTTCCTCTCTTTTCTCCCCTTTCTTCTGCCGACGCTAGTTTTCTCCATTTCCCCATTATTCTCCCCTTTCTTCTTCGTTGACTTCACCTCCGCCTCCTTCGTCCTATTTCTGATGATGTCGCCGGAGAGATTCTTCGCCAGGTTATGGTCAAGTGAGTCCAGATCAAACAGGAGGTACTCCGCGGGCTTGCCCAAACCGAACAGATTGAACCTGTTGTCGCCTACGAGGGTTCCGTCGAGATACTCCAGCGAGAGGCGGAGGAGGTGCTATTGACGAGAGGCAGAGGAGGCACCTTTCACGACAGGTGGGGGAGGCACCGTTCAGAGCTTTGGTTGTTTGGGGTGGGCTTTAGTCGTTCGAGGAAGGATTTGGCCGTTTGAAGCCAGGATTTGGGGAAGGATTTGGCCATTTGGCCGACACTAGGGTTGGGCTAGGTTGGCACTAGGGTTTAGATCGGGACGGGATCGATAGAGGGGTGGTGGTGGTGGTGGTGGCGGCGGGGCTGGGGGGTGGTGGCAAAGCTGGCTGGGTGGAGATGGTGGTGGTGCT
>JAULKJ010276696.1:0-13320 GCA_032355405.1 Rubia balearica | reverse complement strand
TTATTATACGTATTTAAACATATTAACGGTCAATCATGTTCTTGATAAGCGTGAAAAAGATTCTGCAAAAATTGAGATGGGACAGAGAGAATAATAATCTCTGCCTAAACTTTATACCGGGTAAAATAAAATTTTATGATAAGCAAAACTGATTTACTTTTGCTTATTTTTTTTAAGTCAAGGGGAGACCATATATTTCCTTAAAAATAGATACGAACTTCTACCGTTTACCAAACATTAAAAAAACAGTTTAACTTATAAGTGAATCACTTATAAGTCTTGACAAACAAACCCATAACCCGTAAATTGGGCCTGATTTAGTGATAATCCACATTCTCAATAACTGAGAGATTTAGGGTTCAATATACACCCCATATTAGAGCAAGTTCTTGATAGGGATTACCTAGTGTTATGGAACCGTGTTGGTCGTCTCTGTTGTGGTTTTCCAACCTGCAAGAGGTCGATGAAGGTGAGATCGTGGTGCTTCTAGTTTCGGTGGTAGTGGTTCGTTGGTAGAATTGTGAATATTTGAGCAATTTCTTGATAGGGGGCCAATGTTACGGGACCGTGTCGGTTGTCCCTGTTGTGATTTTCCAACCTGCAAGTGGTCGATAAAGGTGAGATCATGGTGATTCCGATTTCGGTGGCGGTGGTTCGTTGGTGGGGAGCAGCATTTGAGTGTTCTCAAATGGATGGAGTTTTAGGTTCCACTGTGCTACAATATATTCAATGATGGTGTCTACTAATTAGGTTTTAGAGTAAGATGTTTATATGTAATTTGGTTACTTGTATGTAATTTTTATATTTTAAAAAACCCATAGCCCATCGCAATAATTATAAACCACGTCTAAAATTCCTTTAATAATTCTTCTTCTACCAATCAAGCATAAATATATGCATGTATTCCTCAAAGTAAACAAATAGACACAATAAAATTTAGAATAGCTAGTTTTTACCAAGACATTCAATCAAAATTGTTCAGATACAGCATAACATGTCTAAAAGAAATATTGGTCAAATCTTGGCCATTTTTATAATTAACTGTTATTTTATTTGACTGATAGCATTTTATATTTTCATAAGATCGTTAATTTTAAAAAATAAATAATAATTCTTAACTTTAGTTTGATTTCATTTTTATGATCAATCAGAGAACTTATTTCCCCCGTCGTAGTTCAAACTGTACATGAGACTTTTTTCAGTCAAAGTTTTAAATTTTGACCAGATATATAAATAACAATGTTATTGTGTGTGATATTTTGGATTCGTTGTAACAAGTAGTTACAAATATCATTTTTTATGTGTCGTTATTATACTTAATTATATACATTAATAGTCAAATATGTTTATTGAAAATCGTGAAAAATCTCCTGTGCAGTTTGAACAAGGACATAGGGAGTATGTCATTTTCTCCTTAATCCTGAAGCGCACTACAATAAGGATTTTTTTACTTTTATTTGGTTTCATTTATTGTCGAGCATGGTATTTCAGATAAATCCTTTGCTTTTGTTTCATATTATCAAATAAGGGTATTTCAATCATTTTCTACTTAATCACATTATGATAGTGATTCTTTGCCTTTTATTTTCATTTTTATTAACAATGAGGGGTTTATATCATTTCCTTCTTATACCTAAATCACACTATAATAAGTACTAGACATTGTAGTTGCACTTTGTGCAACCTCACCCGGATAACAAACAATTTTTACTTTAAAAAAAGTCGAATGGATTGGCATAGAGATTCAATTGAACGCATCCATATTAAATTCTTGTTAATAAGGTAAAGTATAATATATTTGACATTATAGCACAAAAATCCTATGTTTACATACCCGGATAAATCCCCATAGCTGCTGCCTATGTTACTTCACACACTCAGTTTCACTTCAATTTTTTCTAGTCAAGTCTAAAACATGATGACAAGTGAGTATGTCTTTGTGTTAAAACAAGTGATTCAATTGACAACTATCGAGAATTTGACGAGAACAATGCTACCAACGATCAAGAGAGAGAAATCGCACGGTATGTCCATATCTACTTTCATGATTTCATTCTCATGACCAAAAAAATATAAAAGGAAAAAAAAACCTTCCTCGAAGAGTTGGGAAATCTATAGATGTTAGAAACCTGAGAGTATGTACATGTAAGAAAATGGAACTACAGATAGTAAAACCAAAGAGACACTGGTATTTGGCATCTTCAGTTCGACTTCTCAGTTGGAGCTAACTTGAGAGGATGCAGCACAAGCCTTGAGCTTCGGAAGAAGACTCCACCAAGCCTTACCAATACTATTTTCTAGATATGCTTGTCCATTCGCAAATTCTTGAAATTCTTGCCCCATTTAAAACGTCTTTTGTCCTTGAAATCTCACCATTTCCTCGTTCATTTACCCAACAATAGCTTCAAATCTTCGACAGGTTTCCTCACCCCCAGTCTTCAGCTGCACCACATAACTAAACATTAACTTGTATTAAGCGTAGAAACGTATACAACAGTCAGGTCAACTAACCACTTCATATTCACGCTCTGCCTCTGGCAATTTCTCTGAACGCGTCAGCTTCATCTTATTCCTAGAAAGTAAACTCTTAACATCAATATTGATATAGCTGCTATAAATTTCAGAATGCTCATTCAAAGATTTTGAAATGCATTAATACAACTTAGAGTAGATATCCAATGTGCATGATTTTAGTGCAACAAGAAAACCCGCTCCTTCCTGAGCTAGGGGTTTTAACAACTACTAACACCTCCATGAAGAAAATGCACGTTTCATTTTCTATTTAGAACATATGACAACCCCAGAAATCATCTTGTGCATGAAAAGAAAATATCCAAAAGGCACAGATTTAAGTTATTACGTACTCCATTTTCTACAATTAAAATGTGAACTAAATTACACGCAACAGAAACTCACAGATCAATTTCATTGAACTTAATTGTCTTGGCCAATTCACATTGATGCTTGAAAGCATTTTCCCTCTCAGTTAGAGTCCCCTGTTTCAAAGCAAGAAATAAAAAATCTGGAGCTCATTGCACTATTCATTTTGTCATATAAAAGTAAAAGGACACCCCATAAATTCAGCTATGCAGAAGTAAACAAACTAAAAGCTCTTACAACTATTATCAAACACCTAGCATGGAAAAAACAATGTGGATGATCAAAATTCTAGTTTAGAAGAAACAGCAAAAACATAAAAATAGGAAATCAGGTCATGTTAAAGAGGAATTAGTTTAGCCATTAAATTGAACACCTATAATGCATATATAAACTCAAGTGGTTCCAATGTGAAAATCCTCATAACGACAACAAACTAAACACCACTACAACAATATGAACAAAAACCAACAAAATTAAAAGCCAGGAGCTTGAAATACGAACTTGTAATCAGACAAAAGAAATGAATAATAATCGTGATTGGAGGGAGCAGGGTAAAGCCGCAAATGAAGACCTTAAAAGTTGAAACTACAGTCTACCGCCTACAGGAAAGCAAATAAAGAGGTGAATGACCTTAGATGAAGCACCGTGGACGGAGAGAATTGACGACACGTAGCAGAGGCCGTCCGAAGCAAGGCAAGTGAAGAGGTGTCGAATTGAGAAGTTGACAGGCCACCAGGAACCTGCTGCGTACCTGCAATGGCCGGTCGAGGAAATTGCCAATTGTAGAGGAAGCACGAGAATGAAGCAGGCAGGATGGAAGAGGAGATGAACGTAGAAGGGAAGGCTACCGTACCTAAACCGTCTCCTTCCAAAATGATTCGCGCTTTTAGTATAGGCTAGGTATAGTATACTGCACTTTGTGCAGTTTAGCCCAGACCACATTGGAGAACCCTTCGCAAACACACAAATTATGAAAGGTTACATATATTCCATACCACACTCAATATTGAACAGTTCTGCTACTCTTTTTGAATTCTAAACACGAGCAGCGTCATTCCTATACCGATTGCGCCCTCTCACCAGAACAGACAAAATTTCTAGACGCAACATGAGTTTCATGATATTCAAATTAGTTCCAACTTCCAATGAAAACGAGAACACAGACCCAGATTCCAGCATAGAGCGAGGCACTGATTATCTAAATGTACAAAATAGGAACCCCTTGCATGCCCTAACAAGATCCCATGAAGAGGTTCTGAAAGATTTGAAGCCTCTCATTGCAAGAACATCAACTGCTCTACAACTTTCAAGTTAAGCAAAAAGGCAAAGTAAACATCGAGTACACTTATAAAACAACCAATAAATTCAAAAAATATGAAAAAAATACCCAGGACACGAGTTGAAGCAATTGACATTAAAAACTCAAGAAAATATATCCGTTTCATCAAGTAATCAAAAACATAAGCAAAGAAAAAAGACGTACTAACTTCCTATTACTAAGGAGACCATATACTTTCCACCATATATCTCAAAGAAACTAAACTTTAGGTCAGAGTCAGACTACAAAATAATCATACAATAGCAAATGACACTAATCTAACCACAGGAAGTTTAATCATAAAATTTCCAAGAAATTACAAGAAACTAAACTTGAAAACTACCAAAACAGAAAATAAGCTACTTACTTAGTTATATCATTAGCATGATAACCATCTGGTTTCTTGTCTATCTCACTCCTTACTTTATTGAGTAAAGCATAATCCAAACCCTCAACAACCCAAAAATAAAGATGGTGGAAAGAACGCTGAAAATCCGATGGTATAAACAAGATGAGCACATAAGAATCAAAGGCAGCCTTCTCTAAGTCAGAAATAAATTAAAAGTATTTCTCTAAAAAGGTGAGCACTAAAATTTGCTACATGCTAACAGAACAAGGGGAGATATAAATCTCGTACAGAACTGTACATAACTTCCCAGGTACTTGCTATTCTCATTAGATAGCTTATGTTCGTCAGCGGAGCTGCAAAACGAAATATTACAATCAATGAACATATACTACTACATCATTTTCTTTTTCAAAACAGAGCTAGAGTTTCAGTTAAGAAAGATTGGGTGAAAATAATTAACCGTGGTTTACCGTAGCTACACAGCACCAGGAGGAGAAACAACATGGAAGTGGCTCAATTCATACGGGTCATAATCCGGATTCTCATCCTCTCTCCTCTCTTTCGCCCTGTCTTGGTACTTTGGCAGTTCTGCTTTCTCAGCCTTTTTCCTCTCTGCACACACGCACCTTCCCTGCAAACTCTGATGCATAAGTCTGATGAACTTTATCGAATATGCACCTCCCTACACCCTTGGCGTCCACTGGAAAACCGTCTTCATAGAAGATAGCAACTTGTTCAAGCATGTGTACGAATATAGAGCTCCAATAAATAAAGATAGATAATAAAGACATGTAGAAAGAACCAAATGCATACTCATAAATGGTGTGTGCTTACACTATAGTGGAAAAACTGCCCATCTGTATTCTTCACAGAAACTTTAAAGTGATTAGTGAGAAGCTGGATCCTTTGACCTTTTAAACCTAACCCACGTCTTGCCATGGAAACACGGAGCTTCTTCTTGACTGGTTCTGCTTCAACTTTAATAGGGGTAATATTTGGAGGCACAGGCGGGGGAGGGGGCAAAGCAGACTGAAGTGCCCCATCAGTTTCCTTTAGTGCCCCATTGGTTTCAGTCTCAATCCCATTTGCTCCATTCTGTTCTCCGTTAGATCTATTCAGAGCCCCATTGGTTTCCTTGTCAGGTGAATCCATTTCTACAACGGGCAGAGGTGGATAAGGTAAGATAATAGGTAGAAGCAGATGATAATCTCGCATTCAAACATTCTATTCATTCCACAAATGCACATTACAAGACATAAATAACCTTTAGGCAACAGAACACCCCAAAATAGGGCAGCCAAAACAGGTAAAGGAAATTTATAACTTTTACATGATTAGTAATTCATGAACAATCACAGCCAATAGACTATTACAGTGGCAATGTGGCATTTTAGATTACACTAATGCTACATCAAGATTCCAAATCCAAACTACAGGTATGCCCTAAAACAGGGGCCAGACACAAAAGCAAACCAATAAATCCATAAGATATAATAGCTAAAACTAACATGCATGATAAAAATAGAGGGTTTTCTCCCCCTTATCAAAATCTATCCCCATCATTAATTCCAACATATTCAGAAAGGCAAAACAAGGGATCATCATTAGGCTTGCAATACATAATTAGAGTTAATGAATCATTCATTCTCAGAACAAACTACTTGTTCAACCCTCCAAAGAATCCTAAATTAAAAATAAAATTTGTAGCAACTTTAAATACTTTAAAACATCAATCAAGAAGATCTTTCTTTGTTGTACTATAATAACATTATATGATTAAAAAAGTACTAAATCCTTACCCAGGGATTAGCTTCTAAGAAATCAACGAACCTGGACCGAAAAACCTTCCTTAGGTTAACATGCTTGCTCTCTAATTTCGGTTTTTGGCTATCTTGAACCGCTTGTGCATCATAGGTGATGTGAATATCGGGTTTCATACAGCTGGTGCGTTCATCATGAACCAATATTTTCTTTATCTTTAATACCTCAGGAAAAATATATTTGATTTGAGCTAAATGGCTCAAAAACACAGGGAGACAAAATTAAATTGTATGCGGCCTTGTATCGATTAGCCAACACGCAATACTACAAATAAGAATCAAATGAACATAGTATGCACCCATAAATGCACATTGATAGTTTGAGATAGTAACAAGCCACACTTAAATTTATCATGGAAAAAATGTCTAACTATATGGTAAGAATTTTCCAATGGGACATTTCAGAACTTACTATTAGTACCTGAAATAATTGGAGTTGAACATAAGTAAAAAACTCCTTCAAACTCTCAACTGCAACATCTGAGGACTTCAAATATTACAAGGAATATCAATTTTATTCAGCCTGCTACCTTTATCTTGAGCTCTGCATTTATCATTTTATGAGAAAATTGCAGTAAGGATAGCAACATGAGCAAGAACAGCATTGTGAAGATGTAAAAGAAAGCTCCATTCAAACAGTGAAACTAAAGAAAAAAGACAATTGATTGTGTACCTTACTTTTCTTGTGCTTGTGCTTGTGCTTGTGAATGTCATTAATGTCTTCATCTCCATCATGGTTTCTTTTCTAAATTATGAAACAAAGATTGGCTTCGGTTGGGGAATAATTTAGCTAAAATTATGAAAAATGAAAAACACTACAACTTTACTTAGCAAGTGCAAAATTATCAAGTGCAGCAGCGCTGAGGTCTTGAATCAAAACATCTCATTTGGGTCTAACCCATAAAAACCATTTACTTACTATGAAAGTTTAAACAAAAGGATCTTTCTTAATGAAGCATACGTTTCTATACCTTTAACTACCCAAATCTTGAACACCATATTATAAAAGATAAATTAATACCGTAAAAAGAGCGACCCTTGTGTCACCAACTTTGACCGACCACTTATCCACTCGGACGGGTCCTGGCATTGGGCTACCGTGAATTTACCTCCTCCACCAAGGCCTGTGGTGTCGGGCAGATGGGGGCGCTGCGGGCGAGCGTTATCGCCTTTTGGTCCAATGGAAACTGAATAGGGTGAATTGTGGGCACCTATAAAAGCGAATAAATGAGGCACGGAAATGTTTATATAATCTTACAACATGGTAAGGATATAAACCGTACTTAAAATAAAATCTAGGAATGAAAGTAAAGTCTGACAAATTAACGAAAGGCAATATGCAGCACTAACTTAATTTTCATTGCACCCTTGAAGTCGAAAACAAAGGTGGGAAATAAAATTGTAAAAATTCAAAACCAAGAAAAAAGTAAAAGTAAACTACAAAAATTGTTTTACACATCAGATTGAAAACATACAGTGCTTAAATAAGATAATGTTGTTCCATTTTAAGGTGCTCAACAATGGTAAGAAAAAAATATACAACTGTAACATAAGCAAGTAACAAGTGTGAAATAGTTGCGGTAACTAACCTAATATGCTTTGCACTCAAAACCCAATGTTCACCGGTTTGATATAACGAAGCAGAAATACTATAGAATGCATGTATTCAGCTCAAAAATCTGCAGAGAAAAAAAGTTAGACCATGAGCACCAAAAGTCGTGGGAATGTTTGTGATACCTTCTGAAGTAATTTTCTTTGTTTTTCATCAGCAAAGCAAAGAACCGATTCTACGCACATTTCGTTATAGGTGGAACTGAGCCACATGACAGGATGTATTTCAAACTGACCGACCAAGCAAATGCTTCGACGTAGATCTCATATCTACAGATTGAAGAAAACAAACAATGAATAATCTCTCAATATAGTTATAACTTCTTGCACCAAAGAAATAATATTGGCCTAAACTTTGGCCCGACAAAGAATAAAACAGTAAACTGTAGTTGATTGAACAAAATATCCCAGCAATCTGAGAGATACTTCAAGGTTCATTCATCATTAATTAATTCTCATGTTGTACAAGATTAAAAGGAAATTGCAACTACTGTCAGCATAAGGTCATATATCCAACTCAACTCGGTCCAAAAGTAAATGACAAGAAGAAGTAAATGATCCTGGGCCTGCCAGCAGAAATGAGAAAGCAAAAGATGAGCAAACCTTGAATTTCTTTACACTTGCATGCTCAATTTTAAGATTCTCAAAATAGATCTTATATAGAATCCAGAAGGTTACCAGAAAAGAAATATTATAATACAAGCACTTTTGGCTACTTCCTTCCTCTTTTGCTTACTTATTTCCTTTCAAGGTTAATGTTTTAACCTAAGAACCACTACCGGTCAAAAGCATTTCACTTTCAACCTTTATTGTAGCTTGTTTAAGTTTCAGGGAAATGAATTTCATGATTCCCAAGAATGATTTGCATATAATGAACTCAAGAGCATGTCCAATATATAATGGTAATGATCACAGGCACAATACTGTGACATTTACTGTCACACGTAGATGGTGTAATTTCATTATTTAATTTCCACATACTGTGACATTTACCAAAAGCTGATGCATCATAAACACTTACAGCTCACACCATACGCATAGCTAATTCAATCAAACATAAATTTGAAACAAAGTGAAACAGGCCCAGTAAGTTTGTTGGCTAGCATGTCCAACATTATCACTTCACTTTCGTTTTAGTTTGGTTTCAACATTCAGTAGCACTCCATTCTTGTCGAGTATAATTTTTACATTACCTAAGGTGAAAGTATCACTCTTTCATGAACGAAATTATAATGTCTCAACTCAATGTTCTTTTCATTTTTGTAAAAAAATAGTAAGTAGCTAAAGCAGAGAACCACAAGATGATTAGGGTAAAATAATGAACCATTCACTCTGATGCAGAGTTTACGAGGCATGCATACAAGACAAAATGAGTATGGGGAATAAGCAGAAGGATTTCTTGGCATTTGTTAATGAGTGAATTATACTCACTAACAACTCAATTAACCTGTCGTAGAATTTGATTCAGCTATATAAGTTATCAATGCACTCATTACATATCCTATAAAAAATAATAAAGACTATTTTAAAACTAGGATGAATGGATTTCTAAATTCAGAGCTTGCTTGAGTAACATATCTTAAAGACAAGGAAAATTACAACTTAAGTTTTATAACCTATGTATACAGACTAAGCCAAGCCCCTAATAAAACATATATTTATATTTCTTCATACCTAATAATGAGTTTTTCTTAAAATGTTACATAAAACAAAATGGGTCAATTATAACGTTTTTAGAAGAAGTCAGTGCGTACAACTATGGAAGAATGAGTTTTGATCAGAAAGGTGCAGTAGCTGCATTGGATGAAAAGGTCAGGAATCAAGACAGAGACTAAAACATATATTAGGCTAGGCATTTAATCAAACACGTTGAATTCATAAACAAACCGATATACACAGACGATTGTAGAAAAAGTGTTACTCTAGAGTCAAGCCAACCGGAAACTCAATGAAATTATGAAAACATAACCTAATTGAAAATACAATACGCTAAGCAGCAAAAAAGTAAGTTCCAAAACAAAGAAATCTGAAACCAAGTAAATAAGGGGCAAGTTGATGATGATACAGAGAGGTAAAAAGAGAGAAGAAGGGGGAGGAGTGACTTACCAAGAGATTGAGAACAGGGAATGGGATGGAGGGCGACCGGCACAGTAGATGGTGTAGTAACAAACAGAAGTAGGGAATTGTGAGGATGGCTACGTCGGCGGAGGGGTAAGCTGAAGATTGAAGCAGGAAATTGTGAAAAAGGGTAAGTCACCGGAGGATGAAGGCACAATGAGAGGTATAGATTGCGTTAAATAAATGGACACGTCGCGGTGATACAGGCAGGTGGAAAAGGAGGGAACAGATGAGGTGACACGTTGCAGTCGGTCAAAGTAGGAGGCGGTGAGGGAAGGCTGGAAATATTCACCGGATACTGGGAGTGACTACAATGCTCGGTTGATAAAGCTCTGGTTTGGGAAGGAGGAAAGCAGGGGAGAGCGATAAGGATGAGGCAAGGCTGAAGGGAAAAACCCCTCACCGTACCTGAACCGGGAGAAAAGGAGAGATTCACGCTTTTAGTATAGTATAGATATGTCTGTTTCTTGTTTGGAATCTTCTTCAATATGCATGTTCATATTTAGTGGTTGTTAATAGTGTTAGATTTGTTTTTATATTTAGTGGTTGTTAACAGTGTTAGATTTGTTGTTATAATTAGGTGTATTTGTTGTTAGATATTTTCAAGAATTGAAAGACATGTAATTCATTAGTTACTTGACATTAAACAAGTAGCAAATTCTTGTAATTGATTTAAGTTTAAAGATCAAAGATAGGATCTTAAAGTAAGTCATGTTATTTTAAAGTGTGTTATCCTTTGAATTCATGAAACTTATCATTTGAGTTTATAGAAGAGTTTCAATTCATGAAAATTAAATAGAAGACATCAATGTCTAGCTCTCTTGGACAAGCATAATTAAAGGAGTTCTCCTTTGTCATTCTAGTCACACTACAACACAACACAAGACATGAAAGAATAAGAAACATGTCTTCCTTTCTCTAAAGGTCTTGCTCTTCATTCTGTTATTTTTGGTAAGTTAGTGCAGACTTTTTAATTTCATCTTATCTTAAGAGGATATTTAGTATGTATTACTTGCACACAAAAGAGAACAAATAAAGTCTCGAGGAAATTGCTTTGTGATCGATTTGAAGATTCACTAATATATATATATATATATATCCATCGTTTATCATATCCTCATTTTCTTGTTGCCCTTTGGATGGTAAGAAATAGATTTTGTAACCAACTATCTTAAGGATTTATCTCCAAACCATAAAAAATGACAAGCTATGTCAAGGATCTTGCAAAATGGTTAAACTTGATTGCTTTGATGGAGGAAATTACATTCGCTGAAAGAAAAGAGGGCATTTGTTATTGACTGCACTAAAGGTGGCCTATGTCCTTATCACTCCAACCACCAATGGAGAGGAAGAAACACTAGATGAACTTTGTAAGAAGAAGAAATGGGAGACAGGTGATGAGATGTGTAGGGTAAATATTCTCAACGCAAATGTGTGACAATTTGTTTAATGTCTACCAACTCAATGGTGACTGCAAAAGGGCTTTGGGAAAAGCTAGAGGCAAGATACATGAGAGAAGACTCTTCCAGTAAGAAATTATTGGTCTTATATTTATTTAATTAAAAAATGGTAGACAACAAACCGGTGATGCAACAATTCATAGAAATTAAAAAAAATGTTAAATCACTTCTCTCAACATAACCTTAACACAGATGAATCAATTGTAGTTGGATCTTTGATTGATAAAATCCCCCAATCTTGGAAATATTTTGAGAGAGATCTCAAACATAAGAAAGAAGATATTTCACTTGAAATTTTGGCTAATTCTCTTCGTGTTGAGGAAGAGTTTCAATTGTAGGAAAATCCTCAGCAAAAGGATGGTGATAAAGGCAAATAATCAACCACCAAAACCAATATGATTGAAGAAGGCCAAAGTATCAAGTCTAAGAAATGATCTTACAATGGCATTAGTCATGGAAAGATTAAAAAGAAAATAGGCAAGTGTGATAATTGCAAAAAAGAAGGGAATTCCAAATAGGAGTGTAAGCCTTTTAAGAAACAAGCTCTAACTCCTCAAATGGAGGAAAGGAGACAAGCCTCTTCTGGCCATGATATTTGAAATCAACATAGTTGATGAAGACTTTTCTTGGTGGGTTGATTCTGGTGTTACTAGGCACATTTGTCAGAATAAATTTTCCCCCAAAACTATGCAAAATGTGGAAGGTGAAGACCCTGCTGTCTTTATGGGAAATGCTACAACTACGCCAAAAAAAGGCGTAGGAGAGATTGATCTCAATTTTACACCCACCAATGTATTGCAATTTCCAGAAGTTAGAAAGAATTTGTTTTCTGATGGTATTCACAACAAGTTTGGTTAAAAACTTGTGATAGAAGTTGATAACATTGTAATCTCCAAGGGTGAGATTTTTGTTGGAAAAGGGTATCTATGTGGCGTGATGTCCAAACTTAATGTAATGCCTATCAATAAAATGAATGAATCTATTACTTACGTAATTGAATCTTATACTCTATTTTGTGGCATAATAGGCTAGGAAATGTTCACTATAAAAGAATTCATGACATGGTCAAATTGGATATCTTACCAAAATTGATAACGGTTACAATCGATATGGTCAAATAAGTTATTGGGATCGTATTAGCCCAATGGGATCAAGGGAAACAGTCATCAATAATTGCTAATGTATCTGTATTTACTAGCATTAGTTATTCCATGCAGAGGTTGAGTTTTGCACAAATACCATCAAGTAATACAACTATAAATACAAGGTAAGTTTACATTTCAGTATTCATTCTCAATATGCAGTATTCATATAGTTTTACTGACTTATGCATCAGATTTTTCCACTGGAACACTCTAGGGTTTGTTTCTTTATAGATCGTGACCAAGGGATTCAACAATGTTGTTTGATCAGTTTGGAGAAGCATCAATTGGAA
Source organism: Rubia balearica (assembly GCA_032355405.1). Lineage (NCBI taxonomy): Eukaryota > Viridiplantae > Streptophyta > Magnoliopsida > Gentianales > Rubiaceae > Rubia > Rubia balearica. The sequence continues at coordinate 329 of JAULKJ010276696.1, read as the reverse complement.
CGCCCGGTGGGACCGATTAAGTCAGATTGTCGCTTGGTTTATGTCCACTTCTACGCCTACTCGAAGAAGTGAGAGGTTAAGACTCAAGGGAACAGGCACTGGTGACGAGGTACAATCCCCGTATAAGAGAAAGAAAAAGATGGTTAATCCCCCAACTTTTCCGAATGTTGAGCATGAGGCATTGCATGTCTCAATGGTTGAACATGAGAAAGTGCAAGTCTCGGATGGATGGGAGGTCGTCGTGCCTTTCAAAGACAGTATTTATAGGCCCTAATTGCGGCTAACTACTAGAAAGTAGATAGTTGTAAGTCGGGATCGTCCACGAGGAA
>JAULKJ010276695.1:0-22486 GCA_032355405.1 Rubia balearica | reverse complement strand
TATTTAATAATTCTAAATTACTAAATAATCTAAGTATATTAGGCAATCCATACCAAAATAATTAAGTTAACTAATTTTCAAAATCATTAATTTCAATTATCTTTACCAAATATTTAATTATTCAATTTAATAAAATAATTTTTAAAAATTAGTAATTAAATACATCTAAAAACTTAATCAATAAAAAATTCATTTTTATTTAATTTTAATTGTTTTGTAAAATTACAGAGAGAAGCACGGCAGTATGGAATTCAATGTTGACAGGATACATTTCTTTAAATATAAATGACGAAAATATTCTCAGCTGATACTAATAGTAAACAATCCTTATTATATGGTGTTTTGCGATAAGCCTCCCTCAACTTCTTCGTTTTCAAAAAACAACTCCTCATCCCCTTGGAACTCGTCTCTAATTATCGAGGTGACTTTACTCGCCAAAAATTCAAGCTCAACCGGAATATTGGGCTTCTAGGTTGCTCACATTTTCCATCAAATCACTCACATGGCCTTCAACTCTCTCAATGATTGAGAAGAGTTGGGTTCTCAAATCTCTAATGTTTATATGCATTTATGATTAGAGTTACTCATTACTCTTGGTCACAATATTTATAGCTTGCAAAAGTTCCCCATACTCCGACTTGGGAACTCCCAAGTACCTAGTGCACTAAGCATTCGTGTTTGGAGCAACTTATTAGTCTTAACAAGGTTAGCTACGGTTCCAAACACGTCTTCAAACTCGTGCTTGAGAACTACTCTTATGGATTGGTTTTGGGGCATATTGTAGGGTGGTGAAGGCTAACTATCTAGCTCATAATGTTAGTTTCCTGATGCATATCCATTCCATGAAAATTCACTCAACCAAGAATCATTGTATGGGTACCATTCTTGATACCTTTGGCCGTGGGAACCAACAAATCCTACCTCTCTATGATATTCACTCAACTAAGAACAAGACTCTGTAGGGTGGTCGCAATGACATACCCTACAAAGTCTCACTAGTTGAGCATTTCTTCTCCACATTTTTTTTCTTTTTCAATAAAATTTAGAATCATTGTGTAAGGATTCTCGATGGGAACACCATTAACTCAAGCAATACCAACTCCATAAGAACAAAAAGAAATAAAGAAAACACATAAAATTCATAATTGTAGTGCAAGGGTTCTCGGTTGACACCAAGAATTTAATTAATACCTATTCCGGAAAAAAATATACAAAAGGGCATAAACAAAAAGACAAAAACACAATAAGAAAAATAAAATACAAGCTACTCTACCAACTAGTTTTGCTAGCTAACAAGTAAATAAGTCTAGTGTCCCTGGTAGCGGTACCAAAATTTGACCCGCACCCGCGGGATCGTTCTTTTTATCAAATTTCCCATTGGCGCTTAAGAGAGGTAAAAAATAAGAATTTATAGTTTTTTTCTACCGAACTCACTACTAACTACAATAATGTAGCTAGTGGCAAGTTTATGAACTTCCACAGAGATACTAGTATTTAAAGGTTAGCCAGACACAACCTACAACTGGACGTCACCCCAATTATGTGTGAAGAATAGTTATTATATATTAAACAGATAATGTTTGGGGGGTGTTTGTGAACTAACAACTACTAACAAGCAATTAAAAAGAAGTAAGCTATGGATTAACTAATCTTGAGGGTATTTGTGAAACATGACCGATTAAGGAATGTGATCCTAGATTCTTTTACAAATAGACATATAAACCTAATCTCATATTTATGTCACATAGTGAGGAGATGGCTAGAAATTCCCACTATATGTCACACAGAGGTTTGTCTCCCGTTAAAACATCTCACCACCTCCATAATTAGGGATGCGCTCCAATCCTTCCGACTTATCATTTCATCCTCATAATCTCACTTCTGATGCTAACTAGCATCTTCTCGAAGGAACACCGTTAGATAGGGGAGTGAGCCTAATACATCTCGGACCCTCCACTATGGACACAAACCCTAGGTCTAGAGAGGCATATGAATTGATGCCTTCTGATGATTCTAGGGTCGATACAAACTTAGTCGCTACAAACTAAAAATGCTCAATTATCGAGTTAAGTCAGGCTTTCCCAATTTAGGAATTTCTATATAGCGACCCCGGTCTACCGCTCTTAACATGCAATCACTTACACAACTAGCCAATTAAATTTAAAGTGTAATGATTGTCTCGAAACCTCAAGGTATATCTAATGCACTCATCTTACCGGTACTCTCAAGACTACAATAGCAATAATCTAACACTTCCTAATTAGCATTTTAGCCTAGCACGATATTATACTATGAATGATATCATGAGTGCATTATAAAACATATCATGACATAAATCATATAAGAATAGAAACCTCAAATCATGCACAATATTCATAAAGATAGAAAATTAGGGAATTATAGAATCTCACAAATCACAAACTAGTCATGAATACAAATACAACCCCAAGAAAGTTAACTACTCTAGAGACATTAAATCTATGTCAATCGTTGGATTAAATGTCATGGATCTAAGAACTAAATGAAGAAGAAGTAAAATCCTAGAGATATACTTTCTCCTAGCCTCCTTCCTACCTACCACTATCTAAAATCTACATAATGTCCACTTACTTACACCCTAAAAAGACTAAAGACTCTTATACAGTAGGATAGATGGGCCTTGAAAGGCCTAAGGTTAAGAAACCCAAGATAGCCACGCTGGCACGGGACGTGCCAGATTACTCAGCCCGCCCAGCATGACCCGTACAATAGTTTATGAGGTATAGGTTGAAGCCTTCATAAACAGCTACTGATAGGTTAGACTGTACTGGTTTGCACGGTCCATTGTCTGGAGCTCATGCTACCTAGTCTTTGAGTGCACATGACGTGCTAAGTTGCACGTCACCCCGCCGGGCCTTCAGTTTCTTCATTTTTTGAGTACGGCCTATTGTCAGGCACGTATTCCTTATTATGACTAATGGCACGCGCTGTGCCAGTTTGCATAACCCATGTCACTTCTTCGACTCTTCTGGAGTTGGCTCTTTTCTTCAACACATCTATCTACTACCAAGTATTGACTTGTGGCGTTCGTTATTTAACCAATCTCATTATTGGCCTTCACTAATCTACGCTAAAGTACTAACGGGTAATCTACAAATAAGCTCACAAAATAGAATCTAGATGCTTTTAAGAACAAGAATTCATTATACAGAAAGTAGGTTAAATGAAGGATTTAGATACAGAAAACCGAAAATGGTCATCTAAACCCCTTATGATATAAACTTACCTAAACCTACAAATATTCCCACAAAATGATAACAAAAGACATGTTAAATGATTCAGAAAATACATTCATTTGACGTCTCATCACGTGCCAAATAAGAAGTCTGGAAGACCGTCCCTAAAGAAGAACCGTGCAAAAAAAAACGGTCTGTGCCACAATAAGTTACCTAGAAGAATTGAAGATCTAGTGGAATAATCGTGTAAAAATTCCCACTTTGTGCCAAACCAGAAGTTTGGAAGATCGTCCTGGAGACAGATCATGCCAACAAACCAAGCTTGTTCTGATCGTTTACTAGAACACGTGGCCTTAGATACCGACTGTATACTTATACATGGTCCATGCTAGATGGCACTGTCCATGTTTTGACTAGCGAGTTTTTAGCTTTCTCTCTTCTCCCACTATATAAAATGGCCTTTATCCAACAAGACAAAAAGGGAGGCCGTTCCACAAAGAAGAAAACCTCATTCTCCTCTCTTTCTTCGTTGAATACACTTCTTCCATGGCATTTATTCCATCAAATGGCATGGATTTAATCCTTGTAGCTTAATTTATAATTTGGGAGCATTTTTAAGCATGTATTAACTTTATGGTTTGTGGAATTCTAGATTCACGTCTATTTATTTTCTATAAATATCATGCTTAATTTGGTCTTGTGCTTCTTGCTATAATTTTGTAATGACTGAGATTAATATGTACACCTAGTTTAGTTATTTTCATGATTGAGTGCTAGGCTTTGGAATAAACCAGGGAGTATTATGTTTCTATGTCTATTGGGCTGCGGGGTGTTAATTAACCATGAGGTTATTGAAGACACTCGTGCCCGAGGTGTTAATAGAATTAGTGTCATGTTGGGTTATTTTATAGATGATAAGCGGGGTCATTCGGCAATTGGGCCGGGTGAAGTTATTTACTTGATTGGGGTCGTAGGATTTTGTCGAAAGTCATATTTCGAGTTCATAGCAACTAGGCGGGGAATGTCCCTAGAGTTATCATGAGGTACTAACATCCTAAGTAGCCTGAGATGGACTTAGGATGGGTATTCACGGTGCAGATCCGATGATCCATGCTACTTCCTGGTTTAACTTATTGCTTGCGTTCACAATTTATCAACCTCGAAAGTCAGGGCTAGAGGTTATAGTTAAAGTGCACCACTAGCTATATATGGAGGAGGTGAGATGGTGAGAAGGTGACCGAACCGACATGGTGTGACAGACGGAGGGAGTTCCTGTGGAATCAATATCTCCACATCGTGTGATATAACAATTAAATAGAATTATAGGTCTTACATCCCAGTAGGAGTATAGGATCAAATCTCGTAGTTAATCATGTGATGAAAATGCCTCCAAGGCCCATTTATACTATCTTTATCTCGTTCCAATAGTTTATGCTTGTAATTCATAGACTAATATTTTCAGCCAAAAACCCCTCATGTTTTCTACTCCTAACACATATTTGGGTGACGCCCGTGTGTTAACTTTGCAAAGTTATCCTTTAAATCCCTAAGAGCATCCACAATGATAATGGACTGAAGGAGTACTTCTTTGTGTCATGTCATCAATTTTGATTAAAATTAGGTAAGAACAAACTACCAACAAGGAAATGATATTTGAGAATCACTTCTTTAGCGCCACATCAACATCTCTAATAAAAATACATTTAAACTTTTATTTATATTTTAAAAAAATACCAATATCATGCAAATTAAAAAAATTTATTGTATTGACTATATATATATAACAAACATGTTTATTATTTCATCCTAACATAATATATAAAATTTATATGATTAAAAATTATCAATATCACATATTTTCTAAAAAAACTACATGTGATCCTTATTTCCAAGTCTTTTTCATAATAAATTATAATTAATTAAAACACAAAACAAGACGTGCCAAGTGTCAATCATTGCTTGGTTGGTCATTTCACAAATAAAGAGGTACCAACTCTTTAATTAAGGAGCATGTCATTATTAAGGAGCGTTTCTTAAAACTTCGCAATGGACCTCCTTAAATAAGGAGTACTTTTTATTAAGAAAGGTGTACGCAGGAGTAACCATTGTGGAAGCTTGAAGTCTCTGTGGATGACACCTTAGCTTACCCTATCTACTTTCTAGTTATAATTGAGTAAGGGAGCAACACTATAAATCTTATTATTGGTTGCTAAGGCCTAAGTTTCCAACGACGCTTGGGTCTTCACTAAATTCTGACGTCATTCCCAAAGACTTAGGGTGCGTTTATTTGATAGTTAGATTAGTTAGTTAGTTGAGTAATTTTATTTTTTAGTTTTTTTTAGTTTTTGTTCTATGCTAGTGTTTTCTTTTCTTGAGTAGTCTCGTGTTGTTTGCTAGTACTTGTTTAAGGACAAGTAATGTCTTGGTTATTGTTTATGGTACGAACTTGTGTCAAGAACCTATGACCATTATACTTCTTACCTCAAACCACAGGTACTCGTAGACGTAGAAGAAGGAAAAGGCAGCAACGGAAGCTCCACAGGAACTTAGTGTTAGTGAATGAGAAAGATCAATAGCCAAAGACAATATATAGCATGCTTATGGAGATGATGGCTCCTAATTTGGTGATCAACCATTTTGCATCATTTTCCCACCGTTTCTCACCAATGTTACTTGAGATCTTTAAGTACGGAATGATCCAATGCTTGCCAATATTCCATAATATGGCCGGAAGTGATCCCAACAAACACCTTTCAGAATTTCATCTAGTGTGCACTAATATGAAGCCTTTGGGGTATCCGAGGAGGGCTACAACCTTAGATCACTCCCTTTCTCATTCACTGATGCCGCGAAAGATTGGTTGTATTATCTACCCCTGAGATGCATTACAAGTTGGTTGGATAACAAAATCCCGAAGGACACCATGGAATTGTTTGAAGAGATGACCAATGGGACAATAAAATTTGGAAAAAGGACAAGGAGTAAAGCTCATGAAGAGGTAACCACACTTTCCCAAGTTAGAGGAGAAATTGCAAGCACTTTCCTTCATTAAAAATAAGTTCATGAAAGAGAGAGTGTAACAAGCCAAGGTTTGTGGAATTTTCTCTCTTGACTATCTGATGGATGCTTGCCCTTAATTGCAAGAATATGATTTGGAGGAGGTGAAGGTTGTAAACTACCAAGGTAGCCAAGGTTTTTGACGAAATAGGCCATTTGTGAGAGGTCAACAATAAGGGTTCTAACAAAACGAAGGAAGTGATAGGAATCAAGACCCCTACGCAAATAGCTTGAATCCCCGTCGTCGGGATCACCCTAACTTTCATTGTAGGGATGATCAATATGGTAAACCTAACTTTAGCAGTGGCAAAAGGGGCCTCCACAACCTTACCCTAGGGGTGAAGGTACTTCCAACAACCGATGATGGATGCTATTGCTCAAGTCACCAAGAGCAATGATATTTTCGGGGCAATGACAAGAAGGGATATAGAGGAGTTGAGCACAAGAGCCTTCTCAAGCATTAAAAACCTTGAGGTTCAAGTGGGGCAATTGTCTGACTCTGTGAGCCAACATGAAGCAAGAAACTCTAGGAAGCTTCCATCCCAACCTGAGGTGAATCCAAGACAAATTGTGAGTGCTATCACGTTGAGCTACAAAAAAGAGATGAAATAAACCAAGGGTGAAAAGGTTCAAGAGGAAGATCTTATAATATAAAAGCACTAAAGGAATACTTGAAGAGGAATTTCACATTGAAAATGGTGCCGAGAAAGTGGAGCCCGAGCTCCAAACATCGCTATAGTTCACTTATTTCGTCCAAGAGCCCTCCACCGAGAGGATTGAAAATATTACCCCTCCACCACTATTTCTAAAAACTTTGAAGGCCAAGATGAAGGTGGAAGCGGACAATGAGAAAATTCGTGAAGCCTTCAAAAGGTGTGAGGTTAGTATTCCCTTACTAGATGTTATTGAGCAAATCCATAGTCGCTAAATTCTTTAAAATGCATGTACTAGGAACACAACTAAATCCATTAAGAAAGTAGGAAATATTAAATTGGGGGAGTGTCCACTTTAATTCACAAGAATTTACCAAAACAAATGTGATGAAATGGCATATTTTCCATTCCTATAGACTTAGGTGGTAAATTAGTTAAAGATGTCACGATGAACTTAGGGGTTTGAATTAATGTTAAACCATTTTCCCTATTTCATAATATCAAACGGTGAATTACAAGAAAATTGGGTGATAATCATACTAGCTGATCATTCAGAAACTAGTCCAAAGGGGTTAGTTAAAGATGTTTTGGTTAGGGTGGGTAAGTTGGAGTTTCCGAAGAATTTTACATTCTCAACATAAAGCATGATAGAGGTGCACCCCCGATTATATTAGGGAGACCATTTCTTAAAACATCGAGAACAAAAATTTATGTCAACAATTGAACACTCACATTAGAGGACGATGAAGATAAGATAGGTTTTGAGATTTATAAGTCTAACAATGCATCCACCTCTTTTTATTCTTGGAATGGCATAAATGTATGTTATGATGATGATATTGTTGATGAGTCATGCATAACTAGTGAGTTTGTTGATATTGAAGCATTGCATGCCCTTGAGTTTCTTGATGAAGATGTTATTGAAACCCCTAATAAAAGCATGTTGATAGTGTTCCTTAGATTAAGGATAATTCTTGCTCTTCAATTGTTATGAACATTAATGTGTAGCAGGTGAAGGAGCAAGGAAAGGAATTAAAACCTCATTTACCTCATCCTAAGCCCAAACCAAAGCCACAAGCTTTAACAATAGTTAAGGATAAGTTAGTGTGGTTCTTGGCACCAAGGATGAAAGGTAAGGCAAGAAAAATGTGAGGCCCATCCATATGGATGTAGTCGTGGATGGTGACTCCGTGGACCCATCTATAAGTTCCATGTAGCTATTTAATGAATGGATAATATTTCGTGAGGACGACAATAAAAATAGGGTTCTTTTGATTTTTCTTGATTTTATGTTATGTTGTTGGCGGTGATGATAGATTAGTGTTATATTTGTGTGTTTTTAGGGATTGTAGTCGTCAAAGTTTTTGCGTTTGAATAGATTTACATTAGGTGTTTGTTTTTGTGGATGAAGGTTTAGGTTTGGGACCAATAAGGAAGGCATGTAGGATTTTTAGCCCAGGAAGAATGACAAGGAATGGACCGTGCCAAATGAACCATTCCAAGGCACAGATCGTTCCTCGAGAGCTCGGGAAAGGAAGTTCATGTAGCACAGATCGTGATATATTACACGGTCTGTGCCAATGGAAGATGAACCTTTCATGTCTACGAATTTGGTCTGTGTCACCTCGTAGGGATCTGCATCTAAGAGCGCTAAGAAACCTAAGTTGAGCCCCTAAATTCTCCATTACTTCCTCGTTTCTTAACCAAATCCAACCAAACTTGTTCCGAACTACTCCCATATAAATTTTGCACAAAAAACATAAATAATTTTCTTCAAAAACATATAAATACTGGCCGAATCTGATATTTTTCATTCCAAACATTTTTGGAGATAATTGGATGGTTTTGCCGCTTTGATCGATTAGGTTGCTAGTCTTGGATTCGTTGGTTTGTTTTCTTACACCGTTTGTGTGTTTCACTTTGTTCGTATTGTATTGTGATGGCTCCTAAGAACCACAACATTTTTATGCCCACTGCATCAGTGGTTCCTTTCAAGGGGCTGCAACGCCTCAAGGAATCGCACAAGGTCCCGTGGTGAAAATTCCAGGGTCGCCCCCTGGTGGAAACCAAATTTGTTGACCATAAGGCTCTAAAAGGCCTTAAATTGTACATGTCCGTACGACGTTTGTTGGAGCGAGTGAGGATGCATATATTTATGCAGAAGGGTGCCCCACCTAAAAGAGATGAACCCTCGCCACTGTGGTGAAAGGAGTCAATAACAGGGATCATAAGGTTATCCACTTTCACTTGGGTGACGTAATTAGGACCATTACCTATTGGGAAGTTGTCGAGCACCTAATCTTTGATAAGTTGGACCAAGTTAGGGGTCATAAGATCAAGTCCCAGGCATACTACTTGGATGAGTTTTAGTATGCCATCACTTTGAGCCAGAGGGAGAACAAGAGTAAGAACTCTGACATCATCCATCTAGCCCAGAGACATGTCTCTCTTTTCCTCGTGATGGTTGTGTTATTGGGAGGGCACTCAGTGCAGTCTGGATGACTGTCGGCTCCTTTAATCGTGGTATCGGTACTAGTAACTTTGATGTTGTCGCTACATTCGTCGACCATTTCTGCAACTTGACGATGAGAATCATCGGGAAGATTGTAATGGTAGGCATGATCACCTTCCTTGATTTAGTATTGGGTCTCTGGGCAGATGACGCAGATCGGGTAGGCCCTGTTCCAGCTACACCATCACAAGAGGCTTTTTGGCTAACACTAGGGTGTTAAATATGGATTGGGAGCATTGCATATTTCTTTATGGTGAGACAACTACAAGTTACATAAGACTCTTCCAGTAGGACAAGACACACCTTCGAAGAAGGTTCACAGTGGGCGATCTATACATTCAGTTTGATGTTTGCTTCAGTGACGAGTTCTACCGAAAGTTGGGTGCACCGATTGAGCAGAGAGAGTCAGATGTAGAGGAGTTTGAGAGGAATGATCAAGTTCCCGATCCTATGGGTGCAAAGCCTACACCATAACTAGTTATTTTTTAGGAGCCTTTTCATGCCCAGCCACGGCCACAACAAAGTCATCGATATCCCTATCATGGGGAGTCCTTGAGACAGGGATCATCTATCCACGAGAAGTGGTTTGGTTCTTCTTCTCCGCATCCTTATCAGCAGCCTACACAAGAGCCTCAACAACCATATCCTTTGGATAATCCCTTGTATAGTCCTTTCCATCCTTATAGTTCACCAGGTTTCCCCATCCGTATGGATTACTTCGATTATCAGCCACTGACACCACCTGGGAAGATTTCCCACGGTTATAGTTCTTATCAGCAGCCACTAGTGCAGGAGCCCTAGCAGTCACCAGTATAGTCAACACCCTCTTTGGTATGAGATAGGACGTCAGCTACTTGAATGATATGGTAGATCAGTATGGCCACTATTAGGCCGGTGTTGAGGATCTTCTTCAGGAGTTGGACTATGGCTTGAGACATCTATAGCATGACATAAGACAGGAGTGGCGAGCTCAGATCGAGGAGCACGAGGAGCTTATAGCCAGGAGGTGGATCCAACCGTAGAGGATTGAGTACAAACTAATGACAAGCGCCAGCGCAGATGAGAAAACATGCGCGCTAGGACAAACCATCGTGGTGGGTTATGACATATGTCGATTTTATGAGTAGTAGTGTTTCTCATTCACCCATCTATACATGAAGCTTTATTTTCATGCATTGAGGACAATGCATCGACTAAGTGTGGGGGAAGGGCTAAGAAAACATTTTTAATCCGTATGCTTTAATGACATTTTCGTTATTTTTCCCTTTTTTTCTCGGTACTTGTTTTTGTATAGGTGTGAGGGCACTTTGGATGTTGCAAGTTTTTTGGGTGAGTGTTGACATCGTTGGTGGTTTATGTTTGTTTCTTTGATATAATTTAAAGCTCACTTTTGGAGCATTTTTTGTTGATGAGAAAATAAAAAAATTGAAAAAATAAAAATAGGCGGAAAAAAAGAACCTGCTAAGTTGAAAGTGACCTAGGTAAAATTGAGGACCCGGATAGGTTGAATCCCGACAGGGAAACCTATGCAAAAATGGAAGGCCTTGAAGGTGTGGAAAAAGGTGAAGTGTGGGGATTGAAAGAAAAGATGGGCTAGGATGAAAATCCTAGAGGGCTCCCAGGCAAAATGAGAGAAAAACAAACATTTCATATGCTTCTCTTATTTGTGCCTTTTGGATGTTTTGTGGGTTAGAGTGATCTGCCTTCTTGTCCTTATTTGGATTATCATACCTCACTTTTATTGTAGCATGATTTAGTCGGTTTGGCACATCTTAGTTTTGGATATGAAGGTTCTTGTTAACTCCTGTATTTTGGGTTAGGGTAGTCCTAGTAATAAAGTGTTGGGTTTTCTTTTGGAAACATTTGCTTAGCTATACCCTTATATCTGTTCTTGTTCTTCTTTACTCGAGGATGATTAAAGTTTGAAGTGTGAGAGATTTGATGAGACCTGAAATACATGTTTTCTTAGGGCATTTAACACCTCTTTTGTTATGCTGTTGTTGGTGGATGATTAGGTTTATAGATATTTTCATGACAGAGAGTTGAAACCATCTTGTTTGATTTTCTATGTTAACTTCCTTGTTTTGTGAAATATTTGTAGCCTGATAGGAATTTACCTGTATGAGAGTCTAGATGTTTTTTATGAGCTTAAATGATAGATCTTTATGAGAGAAGGCCTTTCGAAAGAATGGTAATATATTGAAGGTCAATCTCAAGATTGGTAGAAGTATGAAGGCCATCAAACATTATGGTAGAAGATTGAAGAATGTGGAAGAAGAAATAAGTCAAAGGGAGCAAGAAGTTCAAGGGAAATCAGAAATGTTCTATAGGCACGGATTGTGCCATCTTACACAGTCCATGCCACAAGAAGATGCCCAGAAAAATTAAAGGTCCGGTGGACAGACCATGCAAACATGCACGGTTTATGCCAAAGCAGAAGTTTGGAAGACCGTCATTGAAGATGGACTGTGCAAACAAACATGATCTGTGCTGCTCACTTGAACTTCATGCTCTCCATGCCAAAAAAAATCCTCACCTCTTTCCTCCCACTCTAACCCCAAAATCATTAGACACCGCCACAATCCACCACCTAAACCACCACCAAATAGACAACCTTGGCCTCACACTATTTGTTTCTTTGTATGGATGTTATTGATACTTGTTTATTGTGGACTTGTATTGGCTTGATTATAATTACATGTTGGGGTAGATTTGGGGATATTGAGTCTAGAACAATGTATTGGGAAGTTATGTTTTCTTATTATTCTGTTTACCTCCCTTCCTTTCCATGGTATGTTTCTTATTTGAGGAATATGTGTGTTGTAATTGTAGGAAATGAACGATGTCTCATTGAATTGTGTTGTAGATATTTATTATTTTTTGTGTGTTTTTTCTATTTTTAGCTTTGGTTTTGGAACACTATTACACTTCATGTGCATGTTTTTTTTTGTAGGAAGCATATGGTTTTTAGAGGAAAGCGAACAAACAGGGTTAGGAAGAGTCCAAATCATGGACCATGTAGACGTGCATGTTTTGTGATGGTCAAAATGGTGAACAAGAAGGAGAACCAAACCACATGTTCACGGGATGTGTAGACGGACATAATGTGTCCATTTTATACGTTTATTTTGGGGACTTTTTGGATTCACTTTTGTATACTTTTGTACGCTAGATGTGGCATTTTGCCTTGAAATTCTCTAAGATGAGTTAAGAGCGGCTTTACGCTTTTATTACTCTTCTAGGGAAATTTGTGTGACAAGGAAAATATTGGAAGATTTCGAAGACTATCTTTGAAGATTTGAAGACCATGAAGACTACATTTTGAAGACAATGAATACTTTGAAGACCTGAAGAAGTGAAGAGGAGACTACTATACTTAAACCAAAAAGAAGTAAATTTGTGAGGCCTAAGTACTCTGGCCATCGCGAGTTGCAACGGTCCTCAGCCCAGACTTATTTTTTGGACTTTTTGTCCTCGGCCCTATTCTTCCTCTCCCAATTCTACAGCTTTTAAACCCTAGTTTTCTTCCTTTCCATCTTTGTTTCATCTTGAATTCATGTTTTATTTGCTTTTGTTAATTAGTATGAACTCTAGTATCTAAACATAACCTTGGGAGAAGTTGATTCAAGCTTCCAAGCCCATGTCTTGAGATCTATTTGTAAGCTATTTAATGCTTTGCTATTGTGTATTTATTGTCCTTGAATTTGGTTGTTGAATCCATTAATGGTATTGGAAGTTTTAGTATATGAATTGCATGTATGATATTGTGTTAGGGTTTGGAGAAAGTAGCTAATTCTCCTTTCTTGTGATATGAAATCCAAAAGCATAAATTAGAGCTTCTAATATGGTTGATGATTTGATGAATGATAGATAAATGTGATAATGTCGAATTCTTTGTCATGTTTGTTTTGTGTAGCAAATGACAGAGGTTTATGAACGTTGAACGTTCTTGACTAATCATGCGTAAATGAATGAATTGGTTCAATGCTTAGACGCGGTGTAATCTTTATAAGTGTTACCAAGCTTGTTGATTCTTTGTACTTAACATCATTAATGGGATACCTTTAGGCATTGACCGACTAAAGGGGTCATTACTGATGTTTAGTGAGAGATGTCGAATTCACTCTTGTAAACTACTATCAAAGAAGGATAGAAGATTTATCTTCACAACAAGTAGTAAAAGTGCTAAATAGATTATATGTTCAATGATAGATAAAAGGCTTTGAAGTAGAAGTCACTTGCCCCCAAGATCCCGTAATTCGTGTTTAACATCGTTTTAGTGATTGTTGCTTCATTAGTAGATTTTTATGGTTTGTTAGTTTAGCTTGTCTTTAAATTATTAGCTTAGAAAACCAATCCAAAGTCCCCCCCTCTTTGTGCGCTTTTATATATGTGCACATCCTTATATCTAGTATAATATTTACCGTTATATGAGAAAATACTTAGGAATATTCCTTCTCTCTTTGGACAACCCCGACTTGCCATTGTTTACTTATTTGTAGTTAAGAGCATTTTAGGGCTTTAAAATAGTATTTTAGAGGTACGGCGACGACTTCTCATGCATGCTATAACAAATATGGTCACTAACTTGGAGGACCAATCTGCATCTAGAATCACAAACATGGAGAATCGCTCTTCCGTGAGATTTAAGAGTTTGGAAATCCAAGTTAGTAAAATAGCAACTTCCAATGGCTCGGTTGGAGGCTAGAGATTCCATAAAAAACCCTCACAATCGGAAATGAACCTGAGGCAAAATGTAAGCTCAATCACCTTTAGAAGTGAGAAAGAAACCAAGGAGCTCGAGAAAATTGTGAATATTAGGAAGGAGATGGAAGATGAGCTGGTATTGAAGGACAAAGAGGTCGAAGAGGTGGTCACTCAACCACCAGAGAAGCGAGAAATTGAGAAAGTTCTTCCACCACCACATTTTCTGGTGGTTTTGCAGGAAAAGAATTGCAAGGATGAGAATAAAGCCCATTTTGAGGTTTTCCGTAAATGTGAGGTAAACGTTCCCCTTTTTATTTATGCACCACTAAGAGAACTAAAACATTGAAATTTTTTGAAAAATTAAAATTTGTGGACAAGTTTCGGCTATTTTTCAAAAGAAACTACCTCCTAAATGCAATGATCCTGGCATGTTCACTATCCCTTGTATCATAGGCGGTAAATTTTTTGAAAAAACAATGATAGACCTCGGAGTCTCTATTAATGTAATTCCCTGCTCTCTATACAAGACTCTTAACTTAGGGTCTTCGCATGAAACTGGGGTGATCATTCAACTAGCATATCATGCCCAAGCTAATCCAGAAGGATTAGTGTGAGATTTGTTGGTTAAAGTGAATAAACTAGTTTTTCCTGTCAATTTTTATGCTCTCGATATGTCACACGATGAGAGTGCACGCCCTATCTTGTTAGGGAGGCCATTTTTTTAAAACAATGAGAACTAAGATCGACGTGCATAGCGGCACATTGATATTAAATTTTGATGGAGAGGAAGTAGGCTATGAGATCTACAAGGATAAAGAGCCTCCAAAGGTTAAAAACTCTTGCCATGGTGTCACTATAATTGAAAGTATACATGAGCCTCACAATGAGTTTGCACATTGCCACATTATTAACTTGATTAAAGTTGATAAGGGAATGGTAAAGTATCTAAGCAAGTTTCTAGTAAATCTCATGTACTAACTTGCAGCGAATGATAGAGGGGCTGAAGAAACATCATCAAATCTCTCATCACTCAAAAAAGTTGCCAAAACCACCCGACAAGGGATGAGGCGCACAAGTCCATTTGGCTCCGGAGATGAGGTTTTAGGCGAGACAATGTTGGAGACCAATACATGTGAAGACAAGAATGGGTGGAACCACGGATGGTGATTCCGGAGACCAGGGGAATGTTTTGAATAAAGCTTGAAAAAGGAAGTACGTCTTTCCGATGACGTTAAATAAAATTTGTTTTGATCATCCAAATAGCCATTCGTGACATTCTGCCGATGTAATTACGATGTTGTTTTTGTTAAGGATAATTATGTATGAATGATTGATTTGTGAAGATTTTCTGTTTTAATTGGAATTTATGATTGATTTTCTTCTCTCTCTTTTTCTTAGAACACTACTACGCTTGGATTTCATGATTGTTTTGTAGGAAGCATTTGGTTTTGGGGAAAAATGAGCGAAAAAAGGGGCGAGCAACCGGGGCTAGGAGAAGTTCAACTCACTGACCGTATAGACGTGCAGGGTCCGCAATGCTCACACATTCCCCCATCTTTGAAGTACAAAATTCCTTCCCTACCACCACTAAATACCACCCGAATCTATTTACCCGCGACCCACTTGAAATACACAATTCAAAACCAAAAAGGTATCTCTCTCATCCGTTGCAATTTCAATGCTCTATTAGATTTCTTTTGCATAATAGTGGTTGTTATTGGACCTTTATGATAGAGGTTGTGGGGAGAGTATATTGTGGTCTTGGTAGTTTGTCCATTAGTTCTTATAGTTGTGCTACTAAGTTTGTTTTTGGTGTTCGTTACTCATCATGAATATTTTCTCATTTCTCTCCATGACATGTGTTCTAGAATGTTTATTTGCATTAAGAACAATGCAAGATTTAAGTGTGGGGGAGGGGGAATAAGATGAGACTTATGATTAGCAGTTTAGTTAGTTGTAGTAAGTAGCTCTTTTGAGAGCATTTTTAATGAAAAATAAAAATAAAAAATAGAATAGAAAGAATCCCACTAAGTTGAAAATTCGAGAGGCAAATTAGGCAAAATTGGGGGGCCTTAAGATTGAAAACCTGAAAGGGCGATCTTTGCAAAAATTAGAGCCCTATATTGCGTGGGAAAAAGTAAGGGTGAGCTTGAAAAGGGGAAAAAGTGTGAAACTAGAATGAAAACTCGAGAAAGCTCCTAGGAAAAATGAGAGAAAATGAGAGAAAATGAAACATTATATGCTTCTCTTACTTAGTCTATTTGGTAGCTTCTTTGGTAGAGTAAACTAGTTTTACACTTGAATTTTGTACCTCGCCTTTGATTGGTATGATGGTTATTTAGATTATCTTATACTTTGGGATGTGAGAGTGTGAGAGATTCTTATGTCTTGGGGGCTAGGGTAGACTAGGAATAAAATGTCGGGTGTTTTGGGAAAACTTTGTGTTCTAATTTACGCATAGGTCTTTTTGTGTTCTCGTTTACTCGAGAATGAGTAAAGGTTTAAGTGTGGGGTATTTGATGAGATGTCAAATGCATTTATTTTTAGAAACATTTAACATCTCTTTTGTTATATTTTTGTTATAATATTGCTAGATTTATGTAGGTTTACATCATAAGGGGCTTAGATAACCGTTTTCGATTTTCGTATCTAAATCATTCATTTTGTAACCTATTTTTAGTTTAATGGATTTTTGGTCCTTACAATCATCTAGATTACTTTTTGTGAGCTTAATTTGTAGATTGTTCATAAGCTTCAGAGTAGTGAAGGCCATTCATAATAAATATAGAACAAGAAAGACCACTTACAAAGTGGTAGAAGATAGATTGAAGAAGGAAGGCAAAGTAGCTGAGGAAGAATGATCCGGATTTTTGGAGTCAATTTTTTAGAATGATTCGAGATGAGTTGGTGTCCATGGATAGTATCATTGGATTTGTCTTCACGATTACTATAAAAACGGCTACAAGAACTTGCAAAACACATGAACAACCCACCCATAGTGCAGAAAGAAGAAGGGGGAGGGGCAGATTGATCATTGCGGCCCTCAGTGATGTATTGCGGCCTACAGCGGAGGAAAACACAAAATGAGATGTTGGGAAGATTGTGCATTACAGGAAGCAGAGATGTCTTGCGGCTTACTCGGCAGATTGGTCTGAAGCCTTATTACTCATTTTTAGCCTATCTCTTCATAACTCTTCTTCTTATTCGAATTTCCTCTCTAAAATTCCTAATTTGCATTTATTTCTCCATCATTTCTCCTATATTTACCATGTATTTTTTGTCTTTTTTTATGGGTTTTCATAATCTAGGCTAAATATACTCTTGGGAGCAATTGGTAAGCATTTCTATTATGAATTTGCGAGATTTGATTTATCCTATTTTGTGCTTTGATCATCAAGTATATTTTGTTTTTTTGTGTGATTAATGCATGATTTAGACTAGGATGATCAACTAGTTGAAGATTGTGAATTGATTGATTGCTAGGTTTTTGGTCAAACCCGGAAGAATTGTTGTTTTGTCGATGTGATTATTGTTGATTGACGTTAGGTTGTAATTAGGGGGGAAAACTAATTATGATTGTTGATTGATGAAAATTCTTAGGTTTAGGATGAATTTGAACGGGTTTGCCTAATTATTGATTTGACTCACTAACAAAGTCTAGCATGAAGTCCAATCCTCGTAATCATTGTTAGTAGATATACTTGTGTTATCTATATGTTTCTCGCTCGTAGGACATTGTGGTAGTTGTGTTGGATCTCCATTTTTATTGCTATTCTCGGGGAAGTCTATGACGCCGATGGTCTAGAGTGACCCGAGGGTAAGGGTTATTGTGTGGCGCCGATTGCCCCCTTTAACTATAACCGACGGGAAGTGAGAAATGTCTTCACTCGAAAGGTGTTGACAAATTCTCCATAAGATGTGGTTAATGCATAAAAATAAGATGATTAGTAGATGATCAAAGGATAACTAGAAATGTAAACCAATTGCGCCCAACACTCGTTATCATCTTTATTCCATCTTTTGTGCTAGTTGTGATCCTATTTACATCGTTCTTTCTAGTAGTTTGAAAATTTAGTAGTTTAAAGTAGTTGTAGTATTTTCCAAAACCAACCCCACCCCAAAACTTTGTTACCGCACACGTAAAGTGACATCTTTTGTGTGCTTTTTAACTACGTCAAACACTCAATAAAACCCCCTTTTCCTCGTGGATGACCCAACTTGCCATTATCTACTTTCTAGTAGTTAGCAGCAATTAGGGCTTACAAATACTATCTTTGAGAGGCACGACGATGGCTTCCCAGTTGGATTCTTAGTAACAAGCCCAGGTCTGACCTGATATTTACATTTGGCAAGTTGTTAAAATTTTAGGGTGTTATAGATGTGGTATTAGTGCTTTTCAAAATCAAGTAAAGACTGATTCAAAACTTACCTTAATAAAAGACTCCACTTAAAATTAATAAATCATGAACTCTAGTTCAAAATTTCTCTAAAATTAGTCCTAGACCGTCAAACTAACAATCATTGTTAGTTGACAACAAAAGTATAGAAAGTGATTTTGGGTTAGGATTTATGGAACTATTAAGGGGAAATGACGTGATAGTAAAATCATTTATCTCTACTCTATAGATAGAATCTGTAGATATTTCAAATCATTCAAGCGAGTAAAAAAGCAAACATATTGTATCAAAACTATTCATTAATGATTATTGGATTAAAATATGAGATCGAAATTAAATTAAACTAAGAAGGTGGCATTTCTATTTGAGTTGAGAAAACCTTTAAATCACTTAGGGATGGCCAGGCCGGAGTCTGCATAATCTTCCCATATAATAATAATAATAAAATTTCAAACCCAAAATAAGATAATAAAATACTAATCCCCATACAAATCTTCAAAACCTATACAACAAGATTAGATCATTAAAGGTAGAAAATCCAAACCCATATAAACCTTAATTGAAATATCAAACAAGTTGCTTACCCTAATTGGGAAGTATAGGACTTGGTTAGGGAGCGAGAGAGATTAATCACTAGAGTACTTAAACTAGAGAGTCGGGAGCATATGTGCTAACGAAGAAGAGATTAAAGCCGACACAGTTACGTATAATGTAAACTACGAGGTAGAGAACACCAAGAATTATTCAGGAATTGACCCGGACTAAAGGTGGCATCCGAGTTCTGTATAGGCAGATGACAGACATCATAGGAAACCATCTGAGTAAGGTTGGAACCACATGGATAGCACTCTAGAGACAACTGATCAAATTGTCGATGTACTTTGGGGTAACCTAATGAAGTGAGCATCCTCTGGAACTGAACACAATGAAGGATGTGACTCTACTAAAGGATCTGGGGTTCGTTAAATAGAATCCAAAGAGACTATAGCAGCAGTATATAACTTTTTGTAAAAGGTACTTGCAGGTCCCACCCTGTGATGATCCTGAAAATTAGGGATAAGAACCCTATGATAGATTAGGGAGAAGTCAAGGTTTAATAGATAACTAATTGACAAATTATCCAAAAATTTGGTTAAAACAATAACTCAAACCTTCCGGCCTTAGGATATACGAATGAGAGAGAGGTGAGTTTCACTATACTAATTAGAAGAGATGTACCCTGACCATGAACCATACGACGTGATCCAAATAATTTTAATGGTTGGGAAGAATCACCTCAAGTCTACTGCACGTACTATGGAAAAGGAATACATGAAGAGAAGGATTGCTGGAAAGAGGAAAATAAATGTCTGCAACGGAGGAGTTTCGAGCACAAGATATCAAAGTACCCAATGCTTCAGTTGAGGTACTTGTCTCGAACCCTAGGTAATAGGCATTGTTGATCAAACTTTCTCCGAAAGGTAGAGCCAGTGGACTGGTAGGCAAAACACGCAGGCTCTTGTTTATGCCTTAGAGAACAATAGAACCCCCCATTTCAATCGAGACCAGTAAAGGTACCCTCTCTATCTTAGGTAAACCAACGAAGGTTTTGAGTGATCCTAGTACTTGTCAATTATTTATAAGTTATTCCTTGAAACATGAAAGATAAGATAGAAGACATACCCTATAGGTTAGAAGTTAGGACTCTTACCAATAATGCTCAAACCCTAACTCGTCGTGGTACCATTAGACTTAACTGTCATACCTTTAAAAATTTACTAAGTTATACTTTGCATGGACTAATTTTCTAGAACCCTTGCCCAGTTAAATTGTCATACGATGGAAGCTAAGTAATATCAGTTACGGAAACCAAAGGATGAGGTTGGCATAGGACGAAAGAGGCCATCTTCAATAATGGTTGGTGGCATCACGGTTCTAAAGATGATAAAAGAGCAACTAGAATGTAGGATTATATCATTAATAAGTTAACAGATCAAGTGAAAGAGGAACATATGTGCCTGTAGTATAAGACTTTCCTGAGGAATTCGTAAGTTTCCCTTCATAAAAGGAAACCCGTGAGCTGCTTAGTTTCTCAAACTCCTTATCGCATGAACCCACTAGGGCTACATAAGTTGAAAGTATAACTCGAGGATTTTTTAACTTAAAGGTTCAACAAACCGAGTACATTGCCTTAGGGAGCCCATTATTGTTTATTAAGAAGAAATATGACCACTTCAGATGGGTAGCGATTCTTGATACCTAAATAATGCCAAGGACGAACCGTTGGACAAACCATTCAATCCCCTGAAATAGGTGCTACATTTATACCACGTTACTATTTTATTTCTACACTTTTCATATACTTAATACCTTCTATTTACACTATGCACATGTAGATTGTAAACAAGCACAAATTGACGAACTATCCAATGATGAAGGTTTTCATCAAATATTGAAATGAGGTGGTGGTGGAACTGAATGCTAAGGGCAAGGATGTGTATTTCACAAAATTTTCAGAATCCGCATTTGCCAAACTTGTCAAATATTGCCTAGATATCAAGCAAATGTTGGAGTTCAGAAGCAATCTTGGTAATTGTCATGTTATAACATGGATCTCGAACGCTCGGATAGATTTGTGGAAGGGGTAAGTTTTAGATTTCAAAATTTTCAATTAGGATTTTACATATATTCGAAGACCTTAATTGACTTGTACTATGATAGGGACCTGTGGAGTAAAGCGAAGGACAACAACATGGGTCGAATCTAATTTTGTGTCTCGAACACAGGAATGTTAGACACAGGTGTGGAAGAGAGTGATAACTAACCGTGTTGGCCTCATCTGGAGGACGATGTTTGCATATGAAGCTGATATGTATTTGGTACCCTACCTCAGAAAGTCAGGCATATTTTCTTAATATTTTACCATTACAATTTGTTTAGTAAAAATATTCCCAACATATTAATTTATTAAGTATTAATGCAGGCAACATTGATTCATCATCATCATTTGTCCCGATACAAAAGATGTTTTCACTTTGGATAAGTGATTTTCAGGTATTTCTTTCCATTCAATTATACTCTATTTTTCCCTTCAAAGTTGTGTTATTAATATTTGAAAATAAATATTTGCAGGATTGCAAGTAAATATGAGAGGGAGAAGAGGAAGAAAAAACCCTCATTCGATTTTACCTGGACATAACAAACATCATCGTAAGTATTCATATCCTTCACAAAAATATTTTTCAAGTACTTCATAATTTTCCTAGTCTCCATACACTAATTAAACATTAGCAATTGTTGTTTTTTGTCTTAGCACCAAAAACAAGGGAGTTGCGGGGAATGTGGCTATTATGTCATGCTATTCTTGGAAGAGCTGGTCCTGAAGACAACTTTGAAGAATCTACTTGACGTAAGTACCACAACTACTAAAAAACAAAGGTTTTGCCTTCATTTCCAGTACCACGTCCTAGTGTATAACATTTAATCAAATCACAGGTTTTTCCAGAGAACAAAGGGTCATACAATGCATTTGAACTTCAAGAGGTGGTGGAGAAATGGTGCGAGACATGGGTTAATGTTTACTCAAAAGATGCAAAGACAAATATCGATGCTCAAAAAAATTTAATTGATTGATAGGTATGGGATTTGAATTTGGATGTGTGATTGGAATAGTGGGAGGTAATCGCCGTACCTCTCAAATATGTAATTTTTAAGCCCTATTTCTTACTAAATACAACTAAGTAGATAGTTTGGCAGGTCGAGGTCGTCCACAGAGAAGAGGGATATTTCCTAAGCGTTTGCTCATATAATGTCATATAATGTTCAATATAGGCCTAGATATATATACACATAGATATATAAAAGCAAATAAAAGAGAGGTTTTGGTTGGTTGGTTTCCTAAATTATGAAAGTAAAAACAACAAAACTAGCAAAGTCAAGTAACTATGCTAATCATGCAACAAACTA
>JAULKJ010276584.1:0-13321 GCA_032355405.1 Rubia balearica | reverse complement strand
CAAATATGGCCCTATATAACTTTAGTAAGTGCATATATAACCCTAAGATAATGTTTAGTGCAAAAATAACACTAGTTATTTTACATAAGTGCAAATATAACCCTAAGATAATGTTTAGTGCAAAAATAACACTAGTTATTTTACATAAGTGCAAATATAATCCTAAAGACTATATTCCGGCATTGACTGGTCATTTCTGGCCATTGACAGACTGAAAATGACCAAAATTCCCTTTTAACCTAAAGGTAAAAGTTAAAAGACAAAAATTCCCTCCGTCCACCACCCTACTGCTGAACACCACCACTAAAAGACTACATGCAACAGTCCCTCCATCGTCCATCACCACTGCCATCGAACATCCTCGCCACTGCTCAACTTCGTCTGCAATCGAGCACCTGAAGGCCACTGTCCGGCTATTCGTCCGCTGCAACGCTATCACCGATAGTCTCTAACTTTGATCTCTGTCGTTGCTTTGCTTCATATCCAATTTCTTCTTGCCAGCTTCTCCAGCGTTTCCTATTTGGGATCTTCTTCTTTGGTAGCCCCCCTCTCCATAGGTCGGTACCCTTTGTCACTAAGATTCCAATCGGTGTCCCGGTGGTTCTCGTCTTCTTTTTGTCCGTTCTGACAAATCCGTCTGGCTGGAAAAATCAATGCAAAATTGAATATTCCAAGGCTAACGTAAAGTCGCATTTGAGACTGGAAACTGAAATATTATGATAATCACTGGAACTAGTCCACTAAATTTGTCATAAGAGACATCAAATACATCACTACTAGAAAATATGTATGCTATAGGCAACATATGCACCGGTAAGGGGACAATAAATCAAAATATTGGTGCCTATGAATAAATTCAACACTGGTTCTCAGATTATTGGTGCCAGATTCCGGTGCCTAAGAAGAATATATGTCTAGGTGGATAATATTTCAGCACCGGTATAGGGATAAAGGACATATACCGCTGCCATTATCGGTGCCTATGAAAACGTAACACAATTTTGAGCCATAGTGTAATTTTTCAAAACTGTGTGGGAGTAATCAATGTTGACTTTAGAGACCCTTTCATACACCCATACATGCCCAAATCACAAATTCGCAATCATATATTATTGTATTACAGTTTGGTGTCGCCAATTTTTTGAGTCGACAACTCCAACTTTCTTGGAGAAACCTAAGTCTAAAAAGTAAAAACTTTACTCGTAACTGAAAATTCAAATCTGCTCGAACGTGATGCTATCCTATACACCCCCATTTTATTTTCCAAGTTTTTCAAGAATATTTATCAACAATTGGGCACAAGACCATATCTGCAATCCTTTCCGATTTTCCTTTCTTACCTCTAATTAATCAACTCTAATTTACTCTAAAACATGTACTAGCGTTTTCCAAAATTTCACCAAAAAATTCGTTAATTTAATATTTCTATATTTGGGCAAGAATAACAAAAATAATATATTTTGGAGCAACTGCTGATAGGATAACACAATTTTAGGTCATAGTGTAATTTTTCAAGATTGTGTTAAAGTAATCAATGTTGACTTTAGAGGCCCTACCGTTCACCCATACATACCCAAATCAAAAATTTGCAATGTATATTATTGAATTGCATTTTGGTTTCCCCAATTTCATGATTCGACAACTCCAACTTTCTTGGAGGGACATAAGTGCAAAAGGTAAAAACTTTACTTGTAACTCCAAATTGAAATCCGCTTGAATGTGATTCTACCCTATACACAACCATTGTATTTTGAACATCCGTAACAGATGATTTATCAGCAATCAGGCACAAGAACATATCTATAATTCTTTGCGATTTTCCTTTCTTACTTCTAAATAATCAACTCTAAGTTACTCTAGAACATGTACTAGCGCTTTCCAATATTTCACCCAAAAAATCATTTATATTCTATTTCCATATTTATGTAAGAATAAAAAAATCGTGTATTTTTTAGAGAAGGATAATGTCGTAACGAATTTTTTGGCCATAGCATAATTCTCTATAAATATGTTAAAGGAGCATCCAATCACCCATTGTAGCCTAAATTTTGAACACACAGCTGTCTCTTCATTAATTGTGTATTGGTATCTTCAATTTTGTGATTCACCGCCTCCAAATTATGTGGAAAATGAATTTTCCAAAATTTCATTCAAAATTTTGGAGGGATTCATTAAAATTTTGAAATATTGGATACCGGTGCTAAGTACTTAGAAAAAATCTCACGGATTTACTCTTAGGTTCCAAAATGAAAAAAACCATTTATAGCGGCCTTAAGCAGCTGCTTTTCATATCCATATGCACCGGTATTGTACAGTTTACACCGGTGCTAGGTACCTAGAAACAATCTCGCGGGTTGCTCTCGGGTTCCAAGAGATTAAAAAAATCATTTAAAGCAGCCCTAAGCAGATGCTTTTCTTTTACATATGCACAAGTATTGTCCAATTTATACCGGTGCTAGGTACTTAGAAAAAATCTCACGTGTTTGCTCTCGGGTTCAAAAGGAAAGAAAAAACTATTTAAAGCAGCCCTAACCAGCTTCTTTTCATATGCATATGAACCGGTATTGTCCAATTTATACCGGTGCTAGGTACTTAGAAAAACTATCGCAGGTCTGCTCTCGGGTTCCAAAAATAAAGGGGAAAATCCATTTAAAGCCACGATAAGCAGCTGCTTTTCATATACATTTGCACCGATATTATCCAATTTATACCGGTGTTGGGTACTTAAAAAAAAGGCAAACTTGGCTTCATCTGAACCATTCATTTCTTTAGTTGATTTAATCTCAACCATTACAACTTATTGATATATACATAAAATCTGAAACCTTAATTCTATTCCCACTTCATCACCCATCCCAGCCTTCACCACCGTACACTCTCTCCGCCTCCACCACCATGACCCCGACAACCTCCATTTCCACCCACCCCCGGCGACCTCCACCTTATTTATCCCTACCCACTATGGCGACAGTTGACGATGTCTCATCACCACTGAAACTGAACCCTCCGCCGTGGCACGTGATTTTGCAA
Organism: Rubia balearica; assembly: GCA_032355405.1. NCBI lineage: Eukaryota > Viridiplantae > Streptophyta > Magnoliopsida > Gentianales > Rubiaceae > Rubia > Rubia balearica. The sequence continues at coordinate 10,291 of JAULKJ010276584.1, read as the reverse complement.
AGAAATTTAAAACCCTCGAATTGAAGATTTCCTCATGCCGTGGGTTGATTATGCTATGTAGTGGGATTTACTCGCTCGGAGAACGATTGAGGGAACCGTAAATGATGAAATAACAATCACCAAAGTCTGAGTAGACTGCATTTTCACCACTTTCTCTGCTCATTTCAATCAAATTCTGGTGAGCCGTGATTTTTTCATTTTAGTCTGATGGATACTTTTTATTACTGGTTTGGGAATTTTTTTAGATTAAGTTAGAAATTATTTCATTGCAATGTGGTTGTAGAATGTAAAGTACGAGTTTGATGAGGGGGCAGTTGAAGGCATTACATATTACCGAATACAGTAGATTCATATCATGTTCTTGGAGATCTAATTAGGATAATTTGAGCTTTGCATTTTCCTACTTTGTTAATTGATTTGTTTAGGGTTTATGTTTAGAACATTTGCTCTGTTTTATGCTCTTATCGATTGGCTATTCTTTTCAGTTTTCTTCATTCACACGCTTGAATTTGATCCAATAATTCATAAGGTCGAATTAGATTGTGGTGGAGGGTCAAGTGATGCTGAAGCAAGAGTTGCGTCATCCATTACCATAATTATCCTCTTCAGCAAGAGATAACTCCCACAGTATTATATTTTTATTGTTGTAGACCCTCGTGCATGATCCCTTCAGAAATTTGGTTACTTAGGTGTTGAGAATTTGAGAAGGCCTGGTTCAAATTTGGGATTATTGTTTGCTAAATGGCAGTTATGTTTAAATAAAGTTTTTTTTCTTTGTAATTTTCAGAGCTGTTGCGGGAGAATAAGCGCATGCTAGATCGATAAGTTTGAGATATAGAGAGGGAGAGGCAAGGTATACAAACACAGGAGAAGAAACTCGTTGCCGAGATTAAGAAAAGTGCTGAGTAAGACCAAATGGTTTGTTCACTTTCGTGCTTTATTTTTCCCATCATCTGCTTGTGTAGTCTTCATCAGCACCTATTTGTGTGTTTTCCGCTGTGAATGAGGTTGGTCTCAGCTCTATGTTTGTGTTTTTTGTTCACTGCTTCAAACTTTTGATGTGTATGATTCATCTGTTATCAATATGAGTTTAAACATTTTTAGAAGATTCAATTACTTCATGGGCGTGCTCTTCACCGGTAAGTTTTTCTTATTTGTAGTCTGGATATATTCTTTAGGTGGGGATTTCAACTAACTCCTCTTAATTTTATATCAAGGTGTTACTACTTTAAATTTTATCAAGCAAATATTTAATGAATTTGGAGTGCTAGGCTTTTCAGTAAGTAGGGTTAATATGAAGATCGGGGCAGAAACGAGTATCCGACTTTCTCGAACACTGCTTGCTACAAAGCAATTTACTTTTTTAATCGATGTTTCTACCTTGGTTATAAGAATTTTTTTATATTTGTGTTGATTGATACAGGATAGTTTTAGCAACCTTAATTGATTAGTAGTGTTGAGTGTTCATTGAATTCAATTCACGTTTTCTCTATATTTTAGTGCATTTTTGTAGTAGTGTTGATTGATACGGGTTAGTGCATATTTGTAGTAATGTTGATTGATACAGGTTAGTTTTAGCAACCTTAGTTGATTAGTAGTGTTGAGTGTCAATTTGCACTGGTATTTTGGCCCTTTGAAATACCGGTGCGCAAGTATAGCATTGTGTCACGGAAAGTTACATTAGCACCTGTATAGTATACCGGTGCCTATAACTTCCCGTGGTACACCGCTATACTTACACACCAGTATTTTAGAGGTCCAAAATACCAGTGCAAATAGGGTGTTTTACCGGTGCTATTGCCCCTGTCCTGCAGTAGTGTAGCTATTATAATAAGTGAAATTGACATCCGATCTAAGTAGCATCTAACAATAACAAACATACTGTAAGGATATCTAAATTACAACGAGAGATCCAATAAAAACTATAACATTGCCCTCGGGGAGATTAACTCGCTTCCCACAAAAACCATGACCTCTTGACAAAGAAGAGGGTATCAGCCATCAAAATCACTACACCAAACATGAATGTTCTACAAGTGTAACATCATTTGATCCAACCACGATCTATGTTCTCCAAACTGTAAACACTTTGAATGACACAAATCTAACATATCCAAATTAATGGAAACCAGAAGAAAAAATCAAAAAAAACTACGAACACATGAACTGTTCAAGACTATCGAAAACAATACATCGACGCAAACAATTAGATCGAGTTATCATCATGAACACAACGATCTAATCGATCAGGTCGGAGAACAAAGCTAATGTGCGAAGAAAAATTTCACACTTATTTAACAACAGAAACATTAACTAAAATAAATTGGTGTTTCCCCATCTCCCTGTTATAAGTAGATAGGAAAAAGAATATTGGAGAAAAGTAAGATTTTTTTTGGAAGAAAATATGAAGGCTGCGACTTCGAATAGGAGGAGAAAAGTAGGTTATGGAAATTTTTTGTGTCTGGTATTCCTAAGTTAAGCACACTTATATGTTAAATTTATAAAATGTTATCTAATAATATTGAATAGAAAAGAAAAACTATGAAGTGTTAATCAGACTTTTCTTGATTCATTTCTCTTATGAATATCTTTATTGGAGAAGTTATCGATCGCCCATATTTGTACAATTAAATTCAAATTATCCTTAATTTTTTTTTAAAAATGGAGTGAAATAACTCAACACAGTGTGAGATGTGAATTTATGGAAAGTGTATGTCCATTCTCGACCGCCGAAGAACAAACAATCACATTAACTTTGATGCATCCAAATTTTTGCCACACACACCATCTTCCTTTGAGGATTCAACACCATCGGTGCACCATCGAGTGTTGTCTTTGCATAAGCTATCCAACAAGACCACCTTCAGAGACAAAGGAAGTGAAGGTCAGGTTGACATGATTTTTTGATTTCCAAGGCATTTTGGATCAGATGACTTCTTGATTCCTATTTTGGTATGAGAAGCGAGAAAAATATCATCTTTGCTAAGATGGCGGTGGCTGAAACCAATGGGTAGAGATCCCAAATTATGGTGGTTTTGGTGCGAGGTGTGGGGGTGGGGGAATGAAGAAAATGAATACTCTGAGTTGTGGTGCGCGATTGTGTACATGTTCTGTTTGCTAAGGGCTGCTTGAAATATTTGAAGGAGACATGGAAGGGAAAGTGATTAATGTTGGTAGATAGAGGGGGGATGAGTCAGGGTGGCGGGGCACGAAAGAGAGGGTGTATGTTGGCAGGAGAGGGTTTGAGATAGGGACTGATGTCGTGGAAATGATGACGGTGGCTGAAATCAATGAGTGTGGTGGTGCTGAAATTAATTGTGATGGTGGCGGGATGAGGTGCGATAATGGTAATGCTGAGTTGGGTGCTGTTTGTTGGTGGAGGTTAGTGGCGCGATGTTGTGACAATGATAATGGTGGAGGGAATCAATGAACTAGGGTTGCCAAATATAAATGCTATTTTTTCCAGTTGATTTCTTTTTTTGGCCAAAAAATGGTAAGAGCCGCTAAGTTATAAACGTTTACACCGATCAAGGATTTTTAGTACTTTCTAAGAGAATGATTTCCTATGATGATTCTGATTAACACAGAAGAGAATAAATGTAGTACAAGAGTATACCAGTCCTAATATAACTCTAGCCTAGTCAACAAAAATAAAATCTTATCTAATCATCAACCTGACTTATTCTAACACCCCCCTCAAACGGACATCATATGCTCTCCGACACACAGTTGGACCTGAAGAACTCGAACAATGGACGAGAGAGCCCTTTGGTGAAGATGTCAGCAATCTGAAGTAAGGTAGGAACGTGAGAAACTCACAGCTTACCGGATGCCATTAACTCTCAAAAAGTGATATTCAATGTCGATATGCTTCGCCCGTTTGTGAGCAACTAGATTATAATATAAGAAAATAACGCTACAGTTGTCGCATAACAGCAACGGAGAGCCAGAAAACGGAACTCGAATATCGCAAAGCAAATGAGTCAGCCAAAAAACCTCTGAAGAGGTGTTGGCTAGAACCCTATACTCAGACTCAGTGCTGGATCAAGAAACAGTGGGGGTGTTTCTTGGCACTCCAAGAAACAAGATTCCCTCCAAGAAAAATAACATACCCGTAAGTGGATCAATGAGTCTCCAGACATCGAGTCCAGTCAGTATCAGAATACCCCAACATCTCGGGAGAGCTGGCAGGACGAAAGGTGAGACCAAAATGAAGTGTACCTCAAACATAGCACAGAATCTGTGTAACCGCAACAAAATGATCATCTCTGGGATCCAGAAGATATTGACTTACTGCGTTGATCGAGAAGGCTAAGTCTGGATGAGTGATGGTCAAATACTTAAGAGCCCCAATTAGTGAAATATATAGATTCAGATTACTGAAAGGAGAACTGATCAAACTATGCAACTGAGAACCTGGTACAAATGGTGTAGAGACTAGTGCCACATCAGACATCCCTACATGAGTCAGAATGTCGCGAGCATACTTTGCTTGACCAAGAAGTAAACCTGATGAAGTAGGCAAAACTTCAAGGCCAAGAAAGTAGTGAAGAGCACCGAGATCCTTATTCGCAAACTCTCGATGTGTCTGATTAATAAATTGTTGAAAGAGAGTCGAGTCATTCCTTGTAAGAATAATGTCTTCCATATACTCCAGGAGATACAGTAATGATGAACCTATTGAAGGAACAAACAGTGAAGTGTTGGATGAACATCACTGGAAACCAAGTTAAGCGAAATATGTGTTGAAACACTGAAACCATGTTCGAGGGGCTTGCATAAGACCATAAATGACCTTTCGCAAGAGACAAACATAATCGAAATGAATAAGGTCCTTGTATCCAATGGGTTGCTTCATATAAACAGGAGCATCGAGGATGCCATTGAGAAAGGCGTTCTTGACATCTAGATGATGAAGAGGCCAGGAACGCATCGTGGCAATGGCAAGAACTGTCCGAACGGTGAAGGTTTTGACCACAGAAATGGAAGTGTGATCAAAGTCAAAACCAGAATCTGAGAGAAACCTTGTGCAACAAGGTGAGCCTTGTAGTGTACAATCGTTCCATCAGGACGATGCTTCAGCCGATAGACCCATTTTAACTCAACAATGTTGACATACGATGGGCGAGGAACAAATTCCCATGTGTGCTATCCGCGAAAAGCTGCTATCTCTTCATCCATAGCAGAAACCCAAGATGGATCCTGAAAAGCAAAGCGAAAATCAGTAAACTCAGACAGAGCAAGTAGCCATAAGTCCATGAGCGACAATATTTGAATAATATCTGCGCTAAATAGCTCCAGTTGCCTATTAAGTGGCCATGCGATGAGTGCAAGCCCGGGGAGGAGAGGCCGGAGGAGTGGAACCGGTCGAGGAGGCTGGTGAAGAAGCAGTCGAGCTGGGTGGAGGCTGAGCAGGTGGACTGACCAGAAGAGAGGCAGGAAGCGCCTGCCGGGGTACTGATGGCGGATCTGTGGCACAAATGGAGCAAGGGGGCTAAAGGATATGTAGTCACCACATGAGAAACTGGAGGCAAAAAAGTGCCGAATCAGGATCAGGATCAATAACAGCATAAACACCTAACACTGAAGATGGAGAACCGATCGCCGAAGGAATGGATGGGGCAAATAGAAAGAACGACTTATCAAAATAAGCATGTCGGGTGACATAGATTCTGCCAGTAGTGCAATCGAGGCACCGAAAACCTTTATAGTGTGAGTTGTAGCCAGTAAAGACACACAAAATACTGCGAGAAGACAACTTGTGGTTGGAAAATGGGCAAACGAATGGGAAGAGTGGATGACTAAAAGCCTGAAAATTGATCTAAATAGGTACCCGACCATTAATAACTTCATATGGTGATCATTCTCCAAGAACGAGAGTAGGCAACTGATTTAAGGTATAAGTGGTTGCAGCAAAGACGCCTGGCTAGTGGAAGAGAGGGACATGAGAGTGATACAACATAGACAAACTCATCTCAGCAATGTGGAGGTGTTTGCGCTCAACCCGACCATTCTGCTCAGGAGTATATGGCTAAGAAATATGATGATGAATACCCTTTGTCTGAAAGTGAGAGCATAAGTGACCATTTGCGAACTCAGTTCCTCTATCACTTTGAAACACCTTAATGGTGGAAGAGAATTGGTTCTCTACAAAAACCTCAAACTGGCAATAAACATCCCAAAAATCATACTTCCGCTGCAGTGGATTAAATCCCGAGAGTCGGGAATGATCATCAAGGAAAATGGCATAGTAGGCCAAACCATCAGCAGATAAAATAGGAGAGGGTCCCCATAAATCACAATGAATCAGATCAAGGATCCTAGCAGTACGTTTATCATTTGTATAAAAATATTTAAAAAATTCACTTTAGCCTTTTCACACGTTTCACAAAGGGTGGGTTAACCGATAACACAGCTAAGGATCTAAAGCATGCAAACCAAAAATTACGGAATGCAGATCATGATCAATTCTAGCATACAATGTTTGAAAAGACGCACGTGACTTATTTGATTCCACGGTAGATAACAAAGCAGATGCATCATAGTCTAAAAAATAAATCTCATTTTCACTATGACCGTGACCCAGAGTTTTAGTAATTTTATGCCGAATAATGAATGATCGATCATCAAAGCAGACAATAACATTTAAATACCGAGTTAATTTGCTAATTGAAAGTATTTTTTAGTGATATCTGACACAGTAAGAATATCATAAAGCGACAATGATTTAGAAATCCACGAATCACCAACATGAGTAATAGGGAGTTAAACATCATTACCAACATAGATGTAGCAGGAGAGGATGCCATGTGTTTTGTGGCACCAGAATCTACAATCCACTTGGAGCCACATTGCTTAAATTTTGAGATACCACCAAAGTGAACCATAGTGTAAAATATGGATACCAATATGCGCGCAACACACAAAGAAAATAATGAGCAGGGCTGAAACAAGCAGGTGCGTGTATTCACGCACGACAACTGTGTGAGGTGCGTGGAATCACGTGCGGGGGTGAGAAGCTAGTGTGATGTCTCGTGCCAAAGAAGAGAAGCGCGTTCCTTCCCTTCGTTGTTACTGAAAACGCGGAAGATCTGAGAAACGCTGTCATCGGAGATCTGAGAAAATGCCGTCGGGATTTGGGACGGTGTCACCAGGATAAACAAAGTCTGACCGCTGCTGAAACAGTGGATAAATGCTGGGCAATGGATGCCGACGGAAATTGCTGCTGGACGGATGCTACTGCTAAAGGAAATTGCTGCTGAGGAGGACGACTGAGAGAGCTGCCGAGACGAGGTCGTCGACTGCCAGAGAGAAGGGGAAGGATGCCAGAAAAAGATAATGTTGGATTCACAGGAAATTAGCCGAAAGTCATCGAAATTTAACCGGAATTTAGTCAGAATCCGATGAATTTTGGTCGGTCGGAAAAAAGAGGGGAATGTGGCCGAAATGGAAAAAAATATTTTTTTTAAGGATTTAGGATCAGAAATTGCTCTGATACCATGAGAGAATGATTTCCCGTGATGATACTGATTAACGCATAAGAGAATAAATAGAGTATAAGAGTAGACTAGTTCTAATATAACTTTAACCTAGTTGACAAGAATAAAATTTTATCTAATCATCAACCTGACTTATTCTAACACTTTCAAAAAAACTTATGCATTGGTCAAACGTTATATGAGCACTTTAAAAATCTTGTTTTTAATTCAAAAAAGAATCTGTCAAACAGTCAAGAGTGTATATATACATATATATATATTGATTCTCTATAAAAAAAAGTAAAACTGATTAAAATAAAAAAGATTGATAAAACATTTAATAAAAGTCTTTAAAATTTTAAAATTACATTGGCAAGTAGACAACTAGATATCATAATCCAAATTAAAAAATTATAGACAAGAAAGTACTCCCTCTGGTTTCTTAACATTGACTCCCTTTTTTCTGAAAATTTTTCAAGCCATGTTTGACCACCGATAACTTTCATTTCATGCAATAACGGACTATAAAATTTTACTTTTTAGAAACTACATGTTACGGAGAATCCAAAGACACCATACATGACGTGTGTTATTGTATGCAATTAAAGTTATTGATGGTCAAACATACCTTGAAAAATTTTGCAGTCAAAGGGAGCCAATGTTAGAAAATCAGAGGGAGTATTAATTATAGAGTTGTTGCAACCAGGTGAAGAGCAGACTGCTTGTATGGCTGGAGAACCTCACGAAAGATTCCTTTGTGGGAGGATCATCTCACAGTATATGATCCATAAAATATGTTTTAGGAAGTGTTTACAAGATTAGTTATGTCTGTTAATTAGGGGTTGTGCGGCTTATATAAACTTAGTACAAAATGTAAGATCTTACTATTTAATGAGAATGAGAACACGTTCGACAAATTATTTTTTTGTAATATTCAATTGAATGGTTTATTTTTAAAATTAATTTTATACACGCGACCCAATTCTGAAGGGTAATCTAGTAATTTTACTTTTCTCTTCCTCTTTTTCTCTTTTTCCTCCCGTGTAAATGGAGGAAGTAATGTGCGATTTATAAAATTCAAAAGTGTGTCACCTTGATCATTAAAAAACTATATAAATATCAAGCAAGATTTTGGGTCGTAACATGTATTTTTTAAATGTTGAAAATTTATAACTTTAATTCTAATAAATCAACTTATGTATTTGTCACTCTATAAAGTTAAAGTGAGGGCTTCAAAAAGGGGGCCGAAGAAGTATTTGTTTATTGATGTAAGGTGAACACCAACTTTGTTGTCGATTCTCGCCTGGCAAACGATGATTTGCTAGACAAATTCACCGATGCGCCATATGAAAAATTCTCTGAAGTTTAAGTCAAAGTAAGGGTGTTTATATGCAAAAATATTGAGAATATAAATGAATACATATTGTAAACGTATTTGGGTTATTTGCAACTGAACAAATCGACATACTCTCCGAATAGAGCTAGAGTTGAGATATCGTTTTTTATCGAAATATTCATCTTATCATAATGTAACTAATGTTTAGTTACACTTCCATAAATCTTACTTTCGACTTATGAATCTTTCTACCGATGAACTTTGACCCATTTTAACTTAAGAACCAGATCTATGAGATTCGATCCAACCATCATCACTTATAAGCACTCTTAAATTTCTGAACTTTTCATACTCTTGAAAAACATTTGATTATTAACCTTCCTTTAGGGTTGGGAAGAAGAAGCGTTTGATTTTGCGAGTGTCCCAATGATTCAATCATGGCAAGGGGTGGGTTAAAGTTGAGGGGTTGGAAGTAGGATTGGGAGTATCTTTTGGGTTTGAAATGAGTAGAAAGAATTTATTGCGTATGGTTGGATGGCCGTTCTAACGCAATAAATATGATGATGATGAAGAACTCAAAACCTTTTTACATTTCTGGAAATTTTGATGATGAGTGAGCTCTGTGGAGTATGGAGTCTTGTTTTTAATGCTCTACATCCATAACCGTAAGCTGACAGCAACAACAGGTGTGTGTGTGTGGGGGTGGAATAAGTCAAATTCACATTCGCACTATAAAAGTTCATACTTTTCTAATAGGATGAATAACTACTCCCACTGTACCAATTCTATTTCAACAGTAATCATTATCACGTTATTCAAGAAGTATATTTGACCGTTAATATATTTATTTACGTGTAATAACGGTAAATAACATTTAGAAACTACTCGTTACGACGAATTAAACAATAGTACCATATGTATTTGATAATGGCTCTGTTTGGCAGAACTTTTGACATGATGTGCTTATAAGCAAAACACTTTTTAGTGTTTGGTAAAGTGCTAAAAATAGCTTATTTATCATAAACTATTTTTGGGGGAAAAGCAGAAGCTGACCTCACCCTGCTTTCAAAATAAGTCAGCTTTGCTTAAAAGAATAACTCTACCAAACGGAGCCAATATTACTTTTCATATATCTAGTTTTTCAAATGTGCGGTCAAATTTTGATGGAGAATAATGTCAAAAATGTAAGAGTTCAAATAGAGTTGAGACAACAACAAAAGTGCCAACTGTTAAGGAAATAAAAACTCTTTTCTTGTAGGAAAGGTTATAAATGGTAGTTACTTTATATAATTAGTTATAAATGGTAATTCCTTATAAAATCATATTTCTGTCAAACTTTGATTTTTTTAATACTCCCTCTGTCCCACTATTAAGTTCCGAATTGCTTTTTCACGGTCTTTAATGAGCATGTTTGACCGTAAATATTTCTAGTTGTATATAATAATGTTGCATAAAAAATTAATATTTAGAAAATAGA
>JAULKJ010276259.1:0-13325 GCA_032355405.1 Rubia balearica | reverse complement strand
CTAAACCATAACATAAGACAAAATGCCAATAACAGACCAAACCAAGGACATGCTATACCGTCGGGTTAGTTGTAACCGAGAGGCCACTTAAATGAGAGCAAGAAAACATTCTTTTATAAAAATAGTACATATAAGGTTAATCTTTTTCCGAATATTTTGTCCATTCATAGGATAGGATACTGAGTGAGATAGATTGTTGTTGGGTCCGTTCATAAAAAAACACAGACATGATGTTAACATTGTTGGATCCAAATGGGTGTATTTGTTTGAAATATTGCCCTGATGTGGTAGTGTTAATCGTCACAAGACTCGTATTGTTCCTGAGGGATTTTCTCAAATTCCTAGTTTTAACTTGGATCATACTTTTAGTCTGATGGTCGAGACCTCCATGTTCCTTACAGCCCCCTTTAAGCGCAGCTGGTTTGAGCGTCAGTTTCTTGTCATTTAAAATAAATTTACTTATAAAGAAAAGCTAAGCTAGAATGGGTTAAACTACAATTTTTCTCAAATTGCGGGGATGAAATTGCAATTGAAGCAAACATCAGGGGCTGGAAAGTTTTTATCATTGATATCTAATAAAATCCAAAAATTGGTACGCATAGGATATTAAAAAAAACACCTTTCTCTTCGCTTTACTCATCTCCATTCAGAACTGTTGAATTAGTTTAGTTCTCATCGCCTTGTTTCCAAGATTGCCAAAATGAAGTGCACTCTAGCAATGTGGTTTATACTTGTAATTATTGCATCCGGTTAGTAACTTCATGTTCTCTTTCTCCAACTTTATCTCCATTTCAATTCAGCTACGTTGTGTTCAGTTCAATCAATTTTAATTTAACAACAATACCTTACTGGAACTCTAGTGTTCCTATTCAGATCAATTCATTCGTGTTCTGTTCCAATTAGATTAAGATTACGTAACCTAATTCTTTCGTTAATTTTCCCATATCAGGAATGATTCCCTCAAATGAGGGGATTACTGCAGAAACTAACAGGATGACGCCGGAGCGTCCAAGATGCAGAAGAAACTCGGATTGTAGAGAGTCCCCGTTGCCCCATCTGTTTCTGCTTCCACACTTGGTGTCTCCATGGATGCCGATCGCCCGACGATCAGAAGATGCCTATCTTTCATTAGATTGCCATTTTAATTTGTATGATTTTTTTTGTGTGTCTGAATTAATGGATTTATGGTTTTATAATAATGGAAATATACTTTATGTTTCATGTTCAGATTCGAATTGGACATGCTATCCTCGGATTATTTTTTCCCCCCACTGTACTCGATGTTTATGGGATTGTGATCCATCAATTTTTTAATAGAACCGTATAAGGAGGGGGAATGATTTTTAAAGCCCATTTTACAAAATTTCGGAAAACACAATTTTTCTGAACATTATTGTATAATTGTTTCGTTGATTTGTATCGTATAATTATCAAATTATAAAATCTGAATCAAAATTTTGATAATGATTGTATATTTGTATTAAATGAATGGTTTAATTACTAGGCTAAATTAACGGAAACCAACTCAATCATGGGCGGAGCCAGTGTACTATAGTGGGTGGCAATTGCCACTCACTTTTTTTTAAGCTTAAGTTTTAAAAATATTTAGAGTTTTGCTCCACTACTGTTTTTAAAAAAAAATTACATAAAACACTCACAAAATTTGTAAATTTTACAAATAAATTCATACAATTAAATAAAAAAGGCATAAATCTCCCCACTCCAACAATCCTAGCTACGCCACTAAATCCAATTCAAAAGTGGAAAAAATCTATGACTTGAACATGACATATATTCCTTAAAAAACATGATATTAGTATAAAATTCATGTCATGAACTCTCGTGTCGGATGAACATTTAACTAGCTTTTCCCCTTTTTTCATCAACATTTAAATTTCAATTCTGTTCCTTTTTATTTAGTTTAAATTATTTTCATTTTAATTTAATTCAAATTAAGTGAAAAAAAGGATTTTACAGTTGATCGGCAAAAAAACGCACACTAAATAAATGTGCAAAAAAATCAAGGTTTAAAGTGTAAATTAGAAGAAATCAAAATAAAATTTTCTTGCAACTTCGCTTTATGATGAAATTCTTTACATAGCCTTAATTCAATTCTTTAATTTCGTTTTTTTTAGCTTAATTAGTTTTAGCTCAATTAGGACAAAACAATCCCGCACAAAAAGTTAGTCAAAAAAGCAAAACAACAGTCCGTCCAAATTTGACTATTGACTCACTTGCTAGATACTCCCTCCGCCTCGACAGTTTTGGCATATTTTTTGGTTAACTTTCTCAAATCAAGTTTGATCATCAATAACTTTAATTATGGATATTAATAGTATATTAAAATTTGATATTTAGAAACTATGTCGACATAGGAGTCTAACAATATCTCGCATGATGATATTAGAGTCTACTCCTATACACTAATTAAAATTTATGGTCAAACATGGTATGAGAAAGTTGACCAAAAAATATGTTAAAACTGGCGGGATGGAGGGAGTAAGCCTTTGACTTCGAGAAAGAATTATGAGCCCTTCAGTGTAGAATTTCTCTAGCCTCAATTCTTCTTCCGTTTTAAAAAACGTTGGATTCAGAAATTTTCTGTGTTAAAGCCTCAAGTCTTCCTCCATACCTCCAATATTGCACATTTTTCGTAAAGGAATCTAAGAGTTATTGCAGATATTTACTACGCTTTGATTTCTCTGTGCTTGTTAGTTGTTACGCAGGAACATTCATCAAGTGCTTGTGTTTATTACAACAGGCATCAATTGATCATTTGCGTGTGAGAGTTTTCTTCTTCTAATAGGAGAAAATTTTATATGTGGCCATTTTAAATATGTGTAGATGTGGGTCAAATGATAATTTGACAAGTGTCCAATTAAAGTCACACTTAAGTGCATCCCCACTTTTCTTTCTTTATTTTTAATTATAAATGGACATTTGTTAAATTATCATTTGATACACATCTACACATATTTAAAATGTCCACATACAAAATTTTCTTGACTACCTGCGCTTGTCTCTTTCCACGTGAAAACTATACAATCAAAATCAGATTCTACTTTTATTTTTATTTTTAAAAACACTCTTTATAATGAAAATTTAAAAAACATAACCCGTCAGAATAGAAGATTCTAGAGACTAGGCTAGGGTTTAGACATTTACTTTTATACCCTTTATGTACTCTATTTATTCTCTCAATAATCTAAATCTTAAGTGTGGGAAACTTACTTTTACATAACCCTTACCAATAATAATTTATATTGTCTTGAATATTCGTAATTTTTAGTTTTCTGGGAGATTTCGATGATGGTCTGCTCCAATCAGCCCAAAAATGATGATTTAATCCAATAAACCCCAAACAACTTGTTGGGTCTCTTTTAGCCCAAATTAAATAATTGGGTATGTTAACACCAATGGATGTATTCGATGGTAATTAACAGGTATACTACTAATCATCCTCAATTTTCAGTTTATTGTTCAGACAGAACCAAAGATCATACCAATAAAGGTCACTTGGATAACAAACAAGACCTGATTGATATGCACCGAAAGTGTGCAATTTTATGTCTAATTTTTGCTCTAAGCTCTAACCTCTAACCTCAATGCACCCAATGAAACTGCATCCATACATATCAAAATCAAAACTTTTCAATAACACTACCAATCAAAAACCGGTGAACTCATTTGGAATTGAAAACTGAAAAGTCAAGAGTTCATCTTATGATTTTATTCATAAATGATTCCCTCAATACAAGAGTTCATCTCCCAAACAAAGACACAGCTGCAAACTGAGATAAGCTTAAAGGGAAATACTTTGTGCATTCAGATCAACACGTGATACTTCATAGAACATTTAAAAAAAATGAATGGTTGATTAGACAAGTAAAATATACACTACTAACTACTGACTACACAACACTACATATGTATCCAAACAAGGAAATTCTACAAAAATAAATAAATTGGAACCCTAATTTGTCATCCAAGAGCTGGATTGTTTTCTCCAATAAATGGTGTACAGTCAATCAAACTGAATAAGATCCAACAAATTCTCAACCCCAATCCCTTCAACAACATCAAAATGAAAGTAATGGAGATCCCCATCAAAATCAATATATTCAAGAAGGATATCAGCCCCATCAAACTCGGCCTCTCCCATCCAACTTCACCAACAAAACCATCAAACTCACCACCCTCGACAACAATAACAGCACCAACCTGATCCCTCGGTCTGGTCGCCGGATGTTCACTCTCAGCGTGATTACTCAAATCATAGAACTTCACTGAGAACTCACACCAATCCACCGAACAATTTTGAACCAAGTCATTCATGAATCCTCGGGCGGACTCAACCACGACCCAACTCATGATTTCACCCCGGCAGTGTGGGCACCCAAATTCCAGTTTTTAGCCCGGTTCTCCACTGCCCATGAACTTATTAGGGTTTGATCCACTGGATTCCGATGGAACCACCGGGTGAAGTTTGCAGAACTCCCTGAAGCAATTAGAGAGGAACTGACTGGTAATCTGGTATCACACATAAAGGGTCAGCATTATTGTTATGCGGAGAGCAGATTAGTAGAACCGAGTTGTGGGGATGATCTAAGCAAATGGGGCATCTAATTTCTAGCCAAAGATCATTCTCTTTCTCAGAAAGATCGAACCTTTTTGTGTTTCCACCACCCATTTGATCCATCTTGCCTCTGTGTGGGGTTGAATTTCGCTTCTTTTAATCTTTCGATATGTTCGCCAACGTTAATCAACAGAGAAAAAAACAGTATTGTTTCTTGCTAATTGAATGGAGCGAATGTTCAAATTTGGGAATCGTCAGATATGGAACAGAGAATTGTATTTTGGGAAGAAAGAGTCAATGACAAGAATGATGAATTAAAAACAGAAAAGGAAAAATCATTGCAAAAAGAATCCTATGAGTATGACAAGTAATAAATTTTATTGTTAAAACACCTTCGGAGGTATCTGAAGGTCAAGGGTTTTCTGTAATTATCTCGAGAGGGGGTACTGGAGTGGGTTGGTTAGGAAATTGTTGAAATTTATCTCCCTTCTTAACAAGCTTCCTCTGTTTCTTGCTCCCTTCAGAGCCATCGTCGAGGGCTGCACGGTTTAGCTTCGCCAGTCTCTTACTCTCTAATTTTTGGTAGACATATTTATTGTAAACTTCAGGCAACCAGACAAACCCGCCAATCCTCTCGTTGGAGTTGAGAAAATTGTTGTAATTAATAGACGTTTCGAGGAGACGTCTCTTATCATCTTTGAGATCACTGGGGCAAACATACTTCTTTCCCCCAGATTTTTCAACTATCACGTTCGAATTCCATTGAGTGATCTTGTACCTCCTCCAATCGAAAGTAAGGCCCCTCTTCTTATCTTTCTACTCGCCTGAATTGGAAGGAAGCCTTCTCCTTCCTTTGCCTACTAGTGAATGTGATGAAATTATTGGTCGATTTACCACTGTGCATGACGCTGTACAACGAGCGAAGTAGCCTGTACTTTGGCTTGATCTCAAGTTCGTCGCACCTCGGCATAAACATCATGATGGTCACTATCACATTCAGATGAACTTGTGAATGACAGAATTTGAACTCTCTAAGAAGGTTCAAGAATAACGAGGGAAAGTGAAAACAGAGCCCTAGCCGATGATGTTTAGTACAAAAAATTGACCGTCTGGCTGGTAGGTTCTCAGGAGATTCCTCTAATCCTACGGGTTGTAGATTGGCAGCAGGAGGAATCCTTTGTCTAGACGGAATGATTGCTAGAAGCTTCGAGACAAAATCTGACCCCTCGATGGTAAGGGGCTCCCTAAACGATGTTTCCTCCTCCTCCACTTTAGGGGTAGAGTCTTTTGAAAGTGCTTTCTTTTCAATAGCTTTCTTCTTCCTCGAATGAGCCTTTGAGGAGTCCCCTTCCTCGTGTACCAGAACGTGGATATCTGTTTTACCGGTAATGGGTGTTTTCCTTTGCCAACAGGTCAAACATCGGGAAACCCTCGAGGGGCATATCAATGATTGGAAACCCGTCAGGATTATAATCGGTACGACCAATCTCGTTAGATCCTATATCGGAATTATTATAAGAACTCTCCGACCCGCCAGATTTAGAGCCGAAAATTGACCGTTCATGCGAATTTACCTATTTCACTACATTTGACATACTTTCCATTTTCGTACTCCCTCCATCCCAACTCAATTTGCTTACTTATTATTTGACACTATTCTCCATCAAATTTTGACCGCATATTTAAATAGATATATAAGCAACAATATTATCATATGTGACATTGTTGGATTCATCGTAACAAGTAGTTTCTAAATATCAACTTTTTATTTGCTGTTACTATACGATGCTAAACATATTAATCAAAAATGTTTATTGTATACTGTGAAAAATATTCTATGCAATAGAAGGTGCGGCAGAGGGAATATGTTTTTCTAAATTTGTCATATTTCCTTTTATAGCAATATATGAATAATTTGGAACCACTCATTAAACTTTACTCTTTTCACTCTTTTTACTTAATTCTCACCATAAGTACATTTCAACTTTAAAAAAAACAACACATAAAATTATGATGTCAAACATAGTGAAACGAATGGAGTATGAGACAACTAGCTCCTCCATTTTCAATATGAGATAACTCTAACACGCCCCCACAAGTGCAACCAGAGGGCCCCGAATCTTTCAAACAATCAATTTGATACGATGTTAAAAATATCATTTATTAAATTTTTCTTAGTTTAGTATTTTTAGCAAGTCAACACTATACTCCTTTTCTCACTGGGTTTTTTAGTGAGGTAATGTGATCATTTTAGTTTATTTTTATTATTAATGAAGCCATTAAACTCTGCCATATTGGCATTGGAATAGTTTAAATTCGGCTATGCTTTTATTTTAGGGTTTAGAATATTTAGATTTGATTTGATTAGAATTAGATTTGGTAAGTTTAGATAAGGTGGATTCATTCAAGAATTCATCCATATTTGGATTGATTTACTTGGATGAATATGGCTATCATTTAGATTTATTTTAGGCATTTTAGTTAGATATGGTTTTAGTTTCTTAAAGCTGCCATAATTCATTTCAGTTTCTAATGGGAATTATCAAATCCCGCTCTGTTTCTATTTCTGAGTGGCCGAATTATACCCTATAAATAGGAGAGGTCATCCACGGAATTATACACCTTTTCATCAACCATATATTTAGAATTTTGAGATCATTCTTTGTGCTTGCGAGCTATTTTCATTGTTGCTTAATCATGCGGTTTAATTAAGTATCAATAACCTTGTAAGCTAATCACGCGGGCTAGTTAGTGAGCAAGTCGAGATTGAGAGCAATTCTGAGGGCTAGTTGCTTTTGAATTTCGTGCGACTTGGTGAGCGTTTGCAGATCCCTTCATTCGAAAAAAAATTAATTCCGCAATTTAGAATTTTCGCATGAAAATTCATATCACAATCTAATCCCGCCTTTACACTTGAACAACCCAAATCAATCAATCAATAAATCAAATAGGACCCCTTTAATCACCTTGGACCAGCTCTGATACCATATTGAAATCAATCACAAGCCCATTATGAAAAAGGACGTGTCCAGAATACCCAACACATAAGGCCAATAAGATTCAATTCTAAAATCTATTGATGATATAATAAGGAGTAACTCACCAAGCGTCCAACCTTATATGTGACACAAGACAACTAATCTCTCCACTTTCAATGTGCTATACGCTAACCCAATTGATTTATAATTAAATATACTACATGAGAGTCTTCCAGATAGCTCAATTCAATACCTGATTACTTAGAGATAATTGTAATAAGTCCCTTATTAAGGTGTCAAATCACTTCAACTAGTGCTTAAACTGTATTATTGCACTCTGCACATAATCTCCGATTCGGAAATTAGTGACTGTTAATGACGTTGTACTAAAAACCCTTGTACTTCAACCGAATAAACGGCTTCCAACCCAGATGTTAGCTGTATAACACCATCGTCCCTTCCGCGGCAGTTCACGAACGACTGGTTACCACTTCAGCATATCTCCAAACCCAGGCCATAAACCCTAATTCCTGAATCCCATAAATGGTACCTCCAATCATCCTCGGATTCTCAGAACCAACATCTTCCCCAAACCCTATTTTCACATCATTCCCTACTAACTCTAAGAAATGTCCAGCAGCAGCAGGAACAACAATGGCGGAATCCGTGCCTCCGAGGGCCCGGAGGAGGGCCAGGGGAGGCACTTCCGCGGAGTTCGCCAGAGGAAGAGCAGCGGAAAATGGGTGTCGGAAATCCGGGAGCCAAAATCACCCAACAGAATTTGGCTGGGAACATTTCCGACCCCGGAAATGGCCGCAGTGGCCTACGACGTGGCGGCGCTGGCCCTCAAGGGTCCGGCGGCGGAGATAAACTTCCCGAATTTGGCCGCTTCGTGGCCCTCTCCGGTCTCCCTCTCCCCGCGTGACATTCAGGCCGCGGCAGCCAGTGCAGCCGCCGCTGCTGGGGCGGCCATGGATGGCGTAGGCGGAAATGCAGCGGCGGGGGGTGAAGGGGTGGAGACGAACAGAAACATGATGATTAGTACCCCAACGGGGAGTACTACAGAAGTTGTGCATGAGTTTGTGGATGAGGATTTGATATTCGATATGCCTAATGTTCTAGCAAACATGGCTGAAGGAATGCTTCTTAGTCCCCCGCGCTATGACATGAATGTCGGAGATGAAAGTGGCGGAGATTACAACCTTTGGAGTTACTATCCTTAACCTAATCCATTTCCGAGTGATAAATTTCCTCCACAGTCAAGAAATTAAATAAAAAGACTAGTAATCGTCCTGTCTCATAATTAGAATCTTGTTTTGGACACGAAAAATGGTGTTATAAACCAAACTCGTATTCTGAGGCAGATACAGTGATCTATAGTAACTTTATCATCTTCATGGCTGAAAACATGAGGAAGCAAGTGATCAGGGCTGCATCGATCGATCTCTTTATTTGTTGCTTTGATTGTGAATTATGTATGTGAAATGCTACTGTTGTTTTAAAGGGGAAGATGAATCTGAACTCACTGCATGATGCCCTTCTCTCGCATGCAAGCATAATTGGTATAGAAGAGCTATATTTAGCAGATTAAAATACATGCATCTGATCATCTCCAGTTTATCGCATCTATATTTGATGAACGGAACCAATATCTTGCTCATCTTCATGCAAGATTTTCGATGATTCCATTTTGCAGAAAGAATTCTGGATGATCTCCCAAGAATGATCTGTTGTTTCTTCACTTTCTTTGATCAGTTGGCACTAGGCAGTAGGCATCAACTTAATTTCCTGTTTCATTAGCAGAAGCAAACTGTTTTGCAGAGAATGTCAGATGCTCAAAGTAAGTAATTATGCACCTTCAGATTCTTGATCATTTGCTGGCAAAACTTTGAACACTTGGAACCGACTTTTGAACTGGAAACGTCGGTAGTTGAAGTTTCAGAACAACGTTTGCAAGTACTTTCTTGAGTGATAAAAGCAGAGATTTCATTTGGTAAACAGAAACTATCATGCTGAAGTTGGTTGGGATTCCTCATCAGTCAGTGCTAATAATTTGAAAGTTGACTTTCTTCGGACCAGCAAAGTTATTTGAACTTTTTTTTACTGCGGTTGAAAATGATTGGAATGTTTTTTTTTTACTATTATGGCATTAAAAATCCAATTGACCAATCGGCATTCGTTCCTGTGGCGGGGCCATATCACAGTTTGTTGACGTGTCCCTCGTTTGGTCCGCATGTTCTACCTAGGATGTTGACACCTGGCCTTTCTTTTGCCCTATATTGCGAAATGTAGTTTTTTTAGTAAATCTTAGAATTCCTCCCGTTTTCTAACATCCGCTCCTAACAAAATGACACTTTTTTATTTATGAAAAGTAAAATGAGTGATGTAAATTGTACTGAGAGAGTAAAAAGTAAATTTAGTGAATGAAAATAACATAAACTTCACAAAAAAGGGGAAAGAAGTCATTGCTAAAAACAAACAAAAAAAACAAAAGAAAGGGAGCCGATAGACCGAAAGGAGTATGTGAGTAAAAATTTTATTTGAGGTGAAGGGCTAATCATAATTTAAAAAGTGTTAGAGCATCTCTAATGCGAGACTCGGTTGGATGAATGTCGATTGCCGCATATTACAAAAGACTCCCTAACAAAAATAATGTCTCAAACGCGTGAGTCATTTGAAGCCTCGAAGACGTGGATGTATTTTTTTACTACCCCGTCGAATAGACCTTCTGTATTCAGACCCCCATATCGAAACTCTCGCTTTGACACATACTCCCTCTGTCCCACTCTAAATTGTTTATTTACGTTTTGAGAATCAAACTTTGCAAACTTTGACCCTGAATATATCATGTGAGATATTGTTAGATTTTTTTTAACATCTATTTTATAAATATTAATTTTTTATGCTACATTATTATATGTAACTAGAGATATTTACGGTCAAATATGCTCATTGAAAACTGTGAAAAAATAAATACACAATTTAAAGTGGGGATAGAGGGAGTGTACATTTTGGACAATCATTTTTTTATTTACACTGTAAATTTTACCGTATTTAATCCTAGTAAAATTTATAACAAAAAATTTAATATTCAATTGAAAGTTGATTAAATCATTTTAAAATTAATATTTTAATTTTAAAATTATATAGTTAAATACAATTAACAAAGTGTGTGAATTATAACTTTTGATATTTATTTTTTACACCCAGCCAATTAAGTTATATAATTATATATGATATTAATTTATTAAAAATAAAAAATTAATAATATAGTGATAAATTATGATATAAATAATATTACATGTAACTAAATAGTTTATTTAAGAATTTAAATATGATTTAAATTTGATAATTATATATATATATATTATTTTAATTTTTATCATGCAATAATAGAATTCGTATCTTAACGTTATCAAGTGTTTAAAACGAAATGAAATACATTTTAAATATTTTTATAATTTCATACACTTCATAAATATAATAAGTTCAAGTAGTAATAATAGGTGCTTGTATAAAATATTAAAATTATTGATTAAATGTTTGGTTGAAGTAAGAAAATATTTGTGACTATAACTTAGCATTGAAGAATAACGTTTCTAAAACCAAGCATGTCTAAATTCGTCATACCGCAGCTGTATGACAATTTGAATTCACGGGAGAGACTCATGCTCTTAAGCGAAGGATTTCACAATCGCTGCTAACTCCTTTTCATTTCGTGTTGGTTCAATAAAGCACGAATTATATTGAGTAATTAATATAGTAACTGCAAATATCAGCTAGTATAAATACTTTCTACGGAATATGTTTTTTAAAGTTTGACACACTTTTCATATTCGTATGTTTGATTAAGATTGACACATTTGCTTTTATGACAAAAAGTGAATCATTTTCAACTATTCATTAAACTTTTTACTCTTTTCACTCAATTATCTCAACACATTTCAAATTAAAAAGATAACAATACTTAAAGTTAGGGTGACACACGTAACAAACCAGAGTTCACTGTCAAGGGAAATTTACAAAAATGCTTAGACTTCACTGTCATGATGTAATTCATCACTAGTGAAACATGTGATAATATTAATATAAAAGAGTAAGCACTATGAGCATGACGAACCCTAATTATCAACCCGGTTGATTTTATTTTTATTTATTTTTGGTCATAAGGTGGTGCTCAGTTCTCATTCATGAGATTGATTTGGGTAATCGGAAGTCACGAGAAGAGATCATTTATGGGTACTTGGCATTGGATCATTTATGGCCTGGTGGCATTCAAATGGGGCCTCGGCCCATCTTCTACATTTAAAATCCATTAAGCAATGCAAACGGACGACTCAAAAAACATTAGCCCCTAATTAGTTGTTTCGTTAGTGTTTTAATCTCTACAACTCCCTCCATCCCATCATAGTCACAATGGGTATAGTTTGACTTTTAAAATTAATTGAATCAATACTTTAATTACTATAAAATTTATTTATGTGTATACAAGTTTTTTTAATTTTTTTTTAAAAAATATATAACCTAACAAATTCAACGATATAATCACGTGATAAAATGGTTCAAGTTGGTTTAGTTTGACTCTATAAGGTGAATCATATCATTTCGATTAGAACGGGTGTAGTAGAATAAAAGAGTAGAATGCTTAAACCATGCCATTTCAAGTTGGTATTCCCTATCTACATGCCTTTTAATCTCTAATGTAACAGGTCATTTCCGACCATTCGCGCATGTGCTTGCTTCACCTCAGTAGTTAACCAGTTTATGTTACGCCACTTCTTCCTAATCCACTTCTCTTCTCAGACTTTACGATTTCTCTAATTGGAGGTAAGTCAGACAAGTTTCAAATTAAGAGTCACGGCCCAAAATTTAAGAATTAGAGTAGAATCCAGGAAGCATGAAAAAGATAGCCAAAATATTATTTCCTATTTGTTTGAAACTATGATGAGCAACATTAGAATGTAATGGCGGAAACCATAAAATAAATTATTTAAGCACTACACATGATACGAACATTTACATGAAAAACTCCCTCAATAGAAAGGGTAAAGATCATGTGGTCAATTAACTCACCTCAACCATCTTCATTAACTAATAAAGAGTGCTACAAGATCTCAACAACTAGAATCCATTTACACAACTTGATCTCAACCCAAAAAAAAAATCAATAACCATTATATTAATGAAGATTAAACAACAACAGGAGGGAAAAATCACAAATCTGTCGGGCTTCTGTCCGAGAACAAATGAGCCCCTCCTAAACCTACAAATACATTCTCCACCACTTAGGCCCTATTCTCTGGAGCTGAGCTGAGCTGATCTGAAATAAATATAAATATACTGAAATGAATTGAAATGAAATGAAATAAGTTTAAATACACTGAATTGAACTGAAATAAGTATAAATCTACTGAAATGATTATAATAAAATTAAATTGAAAAATGAAATTTATTTCTAAGAATTTATATAAGCTTAAAATAGTGTAAAAATAAAAATATTTATAAAAAACTGAACTACAATGAACTGAACTGCTCTAAATTGTATATAGGCGAACTAAATTAAAAATATGTGAACTGAAAAATAGTAACAATGTGACCGAATGAATCTAAATTTCATCAAAAACATTCATGCTGAACTGAACTGAAATAAACTGAACTGAATTTAAATGAATGAACCAAACTGAACTGAAGTGTAGATAAACTCTGATAACATGAATTTTAATATCAAATATAATTATTTTAATGCTCATTTTATTGTATGTGTATGTGCA
>JAULKJ010276042.1:0-13325 GCA_032355405.1 Rubia balearica | reverse complement strand
TTTAGGAAGCATTTAGGCCTGATAAATTGTAACATTGAGAGGTACGGCGAAAACCTTCTAGTTAACCACACATTCTCAGCGGTTAACCACAGATACTCTGCGTATGTTTTTATCAAGCTCCGCACTGTTGAAATTTCTTACTTATATGGTTGTGAAGACGTTGAAGATAATCTGGATTTTTTGTATATTTGGTGGTATATACATGTATATAACCCACTCAGTCAAATTTAAGCAAACGATATAGTCACTTCACTATAACAGAACAATGAGCCAAGCTCACATACGCCGACCATGCTGCCTTGCCAAAAGTAACCAATCTCAAGACTGTTGGAAAGATACCACTCACCATGATATCATCTGCCAAGCCATGATCTAGAAGAGAGGAACACAATATGCGAGCCATGGTCACACGATCAAGACTATAAATAAGGATGGAGAATGCCAGATAAGGTATAAGTGACTTTTTAATCCCAGAATGCATAAGAAAAGTTAACACTAGCTTAAGTGTTGAAGCTTCCTCCCTGAGGACTTTTGCAGGTACCCGAAGAGAATGGACTCACCGTGTCTAATTCCGAGAACTATTTGATATGATTCTCCTTACGAAGACTTTGTTTGCAAAATGATTACAAGCACTCATCAATGAGTGAATCAAATTACCTTCTTTAATCAAAGAAGACACACCCAAAATCCTTTGAAAAACACAACTTAAACTTCAGTAATTTAAGGTATATTCCACGAGCCAATCACTGGTTTCACCAAATTAACACAAACAATCCTACGGTTCTAACTACTAATCTTTAATAGAACAAACCTAATGGTTTAATGCTAATAAGCAAAGAGTACAAACTAAATTTCTTAAATATATGATTGATAAAAGTGTATTTCAAAATGTTGAAAACCATCCCCTATTTATAGTACATTGGTTAGGCCAACACAAATAGAAAGAAGACATGTTTTGGTAACTATTCTCATATTCTGGAATGACTTATGACAGTTTTAACAAGGTAACTCCATATTAAACTAAACTTCCTAATTTAACCATTATCGAGGCCAAATTCATCACCTATTACTGATTGAATTCCGCCTTATCTAAACCTATCAAATCTGATCTAATCTTTCCAAATCAGATCAAATCATTACTTACCAATACTAATCAGATTTGAGTTAATCTCCTAAAATCTAAATGAGGCATGGTCGAATTCCATCTCTTTTTAGGCAACACGACTGAGATTTCATAGCCTTATTTTAAAATAAAACTAGATTAGGGAAGCATGTAAACTGTCATTGGACCAACCCACTAAAAAAAGGTTCGGCCGGTATTTTTAAACTGCTTCATTTGTCTTAATCTTCATGAATTTAATCCTTGGAAACAAGAGTGGCATTAAATCCAACGTATCTCCTTTGCATTCTTTAAATTTTCATCATGAACCTTTTTAATAAAAGCATCCAGGGTTGCATCTCTAAGTTTCTTCCTTAACCAAGTAATCGGTCCTACTGTATCACTTAGATGATCACGAACATGACCTTTGAATGTTTAATCAAGCCTTGGAATATCTTCATCTTTGGAGTCATCCCTGATATTCATATCACTATCATTACCCGAAAGGAATCCCCCACATCAATGACACTGAATATGGGGATCAATTTTTTCGTTCTAGGTCTATATAGTTGCTAGGAAAAATGGGAGCCAATGCCGCAGTCACGATATGATCAACAAGCATGTGACCGATGATTCTCATACCCAAGGAGTCCAACAAGTGTCAAACTAGCTCAACGGGCCAAGGAAGTTTGCAACAGCGGTATGAACGCACGATTATAAATCCACAACACCTGGGCGGATCTATAACAAAGGTACAATTCTGTATTGCAACTAGTATATATACACACAATGATATTAATACATAAGCGAAGGAAGAATTAAATTCCTTATGGAGGACAAGGTCATAAGGATCTCTTATCCATGGAATTATGAACGTTTAATTAAGAGAAGATAGACGAAAGATCAAGTTTCGGGGATTGGGTATAATCACACTCAAGTCAACTAGTTAGAATAAAGAAACGTGAGTTGTTGAAACAACGTGAAAATATTAAAACCTCATAGAGGAAAACATCGGTTTAAGAACAACGTAGGGAAGTGTTATTAGGACACAACTCACAAAGCTCACCCCAAAACCCGATTAGAGTAGCGCGCTCAGCCTGTGCAATAAGAGCAACCCCCAGACTAACAACCTACTAGAAATAAAGGAATATAAAGAAACAAATTCATAAGTGAAGCGACATTAGCATCGCAAGAACATCATTACGAGGGTAATAAAGAAGTCATCGAATGATCAATAAAAAGCTTTATTAATCTTAGATCCATACAAAAATTAAGGATTACATCAAAATTACTTGCCTAAACATCGAAACTTTCCCTAAAAAATATTGCAACATATTAGGTGTGAGCCTATTACATAAGTATATAGCTAATTAAATCCCAACTATGCGCTAGAGAAACCATAAAGGTCCCGAAGAGAGAAGTTAAAAAATGGTGGTCCATTTTCCCCTCTATCTTTCAAAAGAGCCCTCTTCCCCAATGAAGGGGCGCCATCCTCCTCATCAAGATGGGAAAGCGTACTAACGAGCAGCAAAAAATTACCCCGTTAGTGCGCCTTCCCGACCATCTTATAACCCAGCCAGTGGAATTCAAACCACTCCTCCATGAGCTTCGATGACTGGGTTGCCCATCTTTTTCTCCCAGCTTTTGGGGGGAAAAGGTCGGGCATCCGACTCGAGATATTAGAGGGCTTTACGGAAGATGTTTCTGCATCATCCTTAATCTCAGCTCCACGCTTGTTGATCCCACCCACTGATCCTGTTCAAAACCATAAAATACATCAGATAATGAAATCTATGTTAATATAAAACACTTTGAAAACAATTACGACAAGTATGAAAATCATCAAATATCCCACAAGGGATGTAATCTATACCTGCATCATCAACTAGAGTAACCCCTCAACATACCTTAAGATAACGGGTTATCACACAACCGGTTAGATCCCCAACCTAAACCCAAGATAGACCCAGCATAAAAAACACCACCCTCATAGAAAAAATCTCTAAAATGGCAACCCAACTTACAAACACTCATAAAAACTTAATACAAACACAAAACATACAAACACAACACACACACTCGAATCTACTTATTCAAATATGCAACACAATGAAGCAACATACAACCACAACTAAGAAAATGCTCAGGAAATAGCCCCTTTTACAGATATAATTTAGCCTTGGGAACCGAAACCCTCTTTTTTAAAATGTGTCGCATCCTGGTGGAGCACCTGGAAGTGTCATTAAATACCCACGTGCACAGCCCAACCAAAGACAAAAGGAATTTATAGTTTTGTTCTCTTACTCACTTTTAACTACTAAAAAGTATATAGTGGTAAGCTAAGGTAACATCCACAGAGACTTAGGGGCGTACAAGATAAGTTCACACATAAGCGTCACCAAGTGTATGTATCGGGAGTAAAGAAAATTGGGGGTTTTATTTTGATAGAGATAAGTTACGATGTACTAAAATAAACTACAAATACACAAGATAGATATAATGAGAATAGCCTTGGGGCCATTTGTATCAAGCTATTTATTTATAGACAATGATCCTCAACTTCTATTCACATATAAACGATAAACTATTGTATGCCTTATCACCCAATGTGGAGAGGTTGACTCACCGGAGAATCCCACGATGACTGATATCCCAGTTATCCCCTCTCACCAAACTCTCACATATGCTCGTTATAACTAGTGGAGAGCTCAACCACTGCCTCCTCCATCCCTCACTACCATGGTTAATAAACCTACGATCGTGCAGTAAATTAAAAATGATAGTAGTATAAATCGCCGGACCTCCACCGTAAACACTCACTATGATGGTGTATGCTTCTATTACCGAGAAATTAGTGTCTCATTATTACCCCCTAGAATTTTATCTAGACTAGTTTGCTACAAACATATGATATGACTTTCGAAACTAGACTACAACCCCAACTGGATATTAATAAAAGTCCAACATTATGTGGCAGGTCACTCCCGTATTGTTCATAGCCTAATTCAGTTAAGTCATCTAGCCTAATCTAACCAAACAAGCAAGAATCGTGCATAGTTATCACTCATGAACACTATCTTCACAGTGACCTTTGGTCAAATCTAACAAAAAGACAAAATACTCATGGGTTCATTCTCGGGCCTAGCGCTATATTATGCATTGAAATCTCTTAGTTTTACATCCTAGTATCATGCAAGCGTAATCATAAGCATCAAAGCCCAGGTAATATTAATAATAGTGAGCATACATAGATGAATCTAAAATTCTCACATGTCAAAATAAATGTTTACAAATGCTCTCAAGTATAAGTTTAAGCTACAAGAATAAAACCCACAAAATTAATGGGTTCAAATGTCATGGATGATGCTACCAAGCTCAAATCTAAGCTATTTAATGAAAATCCATTATAGATCTACAATATTCCATGGAAAAGATGAAAAACTAAGAAAAGATGAAGAAAATCTATTATTTTGGATACCCAGGTCGGGCTCAAAGTGGAAGGGAGGAAGAAGGAGACTTTGTACAGGTGGAAGAGAGAAAAAGGGGAAATAAATAAAGAAAAACGTGTTTCAATGGTGTAGGGCACATACAGTGTAATTTTGGCATGATCCGTGCCATTTAAATGCGCAGTTTTATGGTTCACAGAAAATGGACCGCGCATTATTGAACTGCACAATTATATTCTCAGGGAATGGACCATGTGTTTTTGCACAGACATTTCTTTAGGTTTCAGTCCTAACTTGATTTTGTCGCTACGCATGAATCATTGTTTTGATCCATTTTGGGAGTTCTTATAGTCTATTTTATAGTAATCGCGAAGAAGAATCTAATGATGCTATCCACGAACACCAATTAATCTCAGATCCTTCCCATAACTCTATTTCAAAGCTCAAATCAACTCTTCACCCGCTACTTTGCTTTCCTTCTTCACTTTATCTCTTCTACCGCTTTGTGAGTGACTTTCCTTATTCTACCATTCTTGCAAATGACTCTCTTCAATCTTCCAACATCCTTGTGAATTACCTTCTCCATGATGGTCTCTAAATAAGCTCACAAAACAAGTAGAAATCGACCAAATCATAGATATAAGCACGTTAGACACTAAATGTTTACAAAATAGGGAAATTAGGGCTAATAACCACACAAGCGATTCTAACCCCCTATAAAATAAAACACCTAATAATATAACTATCCACCAACAAAGACATATAAAAATTAGAGCTAAATTATAGAAGAAAATGTGCATTTCCCATCTCATCACGTCCCCCTCTTTCTCGAGAATTGACTAACCACTTATTAAACATTGGGAAATGGAATGTTATAGTATTCTGCATATACCTACAGAAAGAATCGGAAAAGACCATGCATGTGAGGCATGCTTATCCACTCCCAAGCTCACCACACAGCATGTTCAAAAACCCACTTAGGTCCAAGCCCACACGATTCACATAGGAGAATCTAAAAATCATAAGCTCATATATAATGTAGAAAAAGTGAAATAATGGAACATCCCCCCACCCTCGATTCACATATATCTAAAACCACTTCTCATGAGTAAAACACCACAAACACATAGCTTCATGCCATTACTTATCTCTATTCAGAAGACTCAAGCAGGAAAAATCATATGAGATTCGCACAGAGCAATATATTTTCACCACACAAAAGAGATAGGATGACCACCATCCACGACTTTGCATATGTATGAAAATCACCATCCTAGAAATACAAGCGTAGAACCACCTCTACTTTCTTGCAGCAACACTAAACCCCAAAATATACCACTATCTACATCGCGCTTCTCAAAGCGGTTGGCCAACCATACTCGGTAAAGTTCATTCTCAATAGCACATACTCAGTACATTTCATTTTTTTAATTTCAGAACATGGATAACAATATCAGCCACATATAGTTACTCAATAAAAAATGACAAAGTCATAGTTACGATAGTTAACATACTTAGCCACATAGAGTCACAACAATAACAACCGAGCTAACATAGTCACCCACTTACAGTCATAACAATAACAACTGAGCAATATACTGAGCCACATAGATTCACATTTATAACAACCGAACTAACATACTCGGCCATATAAAGTAACATCAGTAATAACAACCGAGGTAGCATACTCGGCCACATAATGTCACAACCAAATAACAACTAAGCTAACATCTAAGACACATCACACATTTTAAAATTATTGAAACATTGAACCTATTTGAAGAAATCAAACATAACCCACAAAAAAAGTCTCACGCAGCCATTTTGTGAGAGCTTAAAGCCTCTAAGTTGTTGTTTTTAACCTGGGATGGAAAACACATAAACAAAACAAAAAATAAGTCTATTACAGAACACACAATAATCAAAACAAACAATTTGTAATATTAATACGAACTGTAATAAATTAAACTCATTTAAAATCAATACAAAATCTAGGGTTTCAGTACAAATTATTACAAATCTGTACTAAAGAAGTGAAAAATTGATAAAAACTATACAAGTTAATAAAAATCAGTTCAAATCGGTAAAAATCGGTAAAAATCGGTAAGAATCAGTAACAATTACTAAAAATACCAGGGTTTCAAATAAAAATTAGTACAAAATGAGTAAAAAGGAGGGGTGACAGTACAAACCTAGGGTTTCAACTAACAATAATAATAAAATCAGTAAAAATATGGAAAAAGGCTTGAAGATTAGAATTACCGTTTCTTAGACGGAAGAAGTCGTTTAGGGTTTTGTAATCCAGCAATCCACCACCAAAGTTCCTCAAAAGATTGGATCCGCTCGAACTCCATTGACCCAGATGTGATCGGTGCCGCTACAATGGAAAACAACTCGGTTGGAGTATTATTGGACGACATGCTACCATGCGCCACCATCAGATGTTAGTTTTTTGAAGCGTCACCGAGGCCATGCCTGGTCATTTCCATCCTCGTGGCCATAGGCAACTCAAACCTTTCATTATGGCCGTCAGCAGTTGGACGAGTTAAAGGACTCACAAAAAAGCCCTAAACCGGGGCAAAGCTCACGAACGAACGCATGAGCTTTTGAATCTGGAACACAAGCGATGTTCATGGCAACTCATCGATGAAATCATCCCACTCTTCAATTGGTTGGGAATTCGTCAAATGGAAGCTCAGATCTTGGATTTCAAGATCAGGACCCCTAAAATCAGAGTTAAATCGAATGTCATTGAGTGTTAAGAGGTGGGATTGTACATGGAGAAAGAGTTCACATCGAGGAAGCAATGGTCATTCATTTTCAATGGTGGTTTCTGGCGAGATTTAGAGCTTTCCGTCGAGAAGAGATAAGAACCAACACTAGGGTTTGGGGTTTGTTCTGGGTAAAGAGGGGAGCTGAAGAATCGAGGGAGAGAAAATCTGGAAAAATTGAGAGAGAAATGAGGTGAAGATAACAATTTGAATAATCTAGAAGATGCGAAGAGATAACATTGAAATCAGAGTTTAATTGGGTAATTGGAGAATTGGGCAGGGATAGGTGGGTTTGGGCGGTGCTGGGTGGGGTATTAATTAGGGGTGATCTAATTTTGTATTAGTGTAATTTAAATTTTGTTAAAATTTAATTTAAGTGTATGAAATCGGTTGGTAGATGAATTGGTATGCTATAAATTTATGGATTTTGTAAGGTTAAAATAGAAAATTCTCACAACAAAAATTTACTAAATGTGAAAATTTTCAGATTAGCAACGAAATTGTGCAATTCTTAGTGGGACAAAAGGAGTACACATTCTCAATATTTTAAGTAGTTGTTAACAATTGTAAATTAAAAACCGTGGAAAATTAAAGTAAATAAGTTTAGTCATAGCGAAGGAATATCTTCTTTAATTGAGAAAGGACTGATATGCAGGAGGTGGCAATGCCCCCATCACTTCTATAACTCATCCCTCCTAGTGAGTTGGGATGATCACGAATCGGGTCTGGGCGGAATCTAATAAGATCCATAACTGACACTAAAAATATTTAGTTAGACCCGGACTCGCAGGGTCTTAAAATGTTAGACTCATACCCAAATTCGATGGGTCTAAACGGGTTTCGGGCCCAAAACGGATCCTAAATAGGCCTGACATTCTATTTTTTTTCTTCGCTAAATATAATATATTATTTTAATACAAATAATTCAAGTTCAATATGCACCTAAATTCATTCTTCAAGGAAAAAATATACAATACTCCCTTTGTTTTTCTATTTACGCACCATAGGTTTATGTGCTTGGATTTGGTGAAGAAAATGAATAGATAAAATTGAATGTAGAAAGTAAAAAGTAAAATGAGTAGATGAAATTTGAAGGAATCTTGCCAAAAATGAAAAGACAAATAAAAGAAAACATTAATTTATAGTAAGTGTGACATAAATAACAAAACAGATGGAGTACATATTTGTTTTGATTAAAAAAAATACACAGAGAATATGAAAATAATTTATATTTGATGTATAATTATATATACATATGGTTATATAGGTCTACGGGAAATGCCGACCCTAAATTTTTAAGGGCCCGGAGCAAATTGAAAAAAAAAAAGAGCCTCACATCAATGATTTAATGTATGAAATATTTATAAAATGGAGGCTCACGTGACGAAAAAATAAATATTATTGAGAGTTAATTGAGACTTGTAATATTTCTTAATATTTTCTATGTACATTATACATTTTTTTTAAAAAAAATAAGGCTCCTATATAACTAACAAATTGGGGATTTGAGACAAGCCCTTCACTACCTCACTGCAAGGTCCGCCTTGTCTATGTATCGGGCCTAGCTCGAATCCGGGTCTTAGTGTTTTAGACCTGGCCCAGATCAGTTCTTTAAAATTTAGACCCGGGCCCAAAGTGGCACCTAATAATTTTTTTGGGCTCACACCCAATCCAACGGGTCTAGACCTTGTGGGTTTTGGTCGGATTCTAAACACATGCTTATCCCTACCGGTGAGTCGAGACTATTTGACATGAAGACTTCATTAAAATCCACACAACAAAGAAAAACTGGAAAAAATTAGCTTGTTAATTCTAGGCATAAAATTTAAATGCGTGTTTAAGCTAGATTATTTTAAAAGTTGGAGATGACAAACTTTTATCGTTTCTCCAAATATAACTTTTATATCTTTTTTTCAAACTTTTACTAAACACAAAAAACGACTTAACTTATACATCAGTGATCTAATATCTAATATACACTTAAATTTCCAAAGATGTATCAAAAGGTATTTGGGATATATACAAATATAACCCTATATATTTGAGTAAATGCAAATATAACTCTCAAATAAATAAAACTACAAATATAATCCTAACCAGTTGATGAAAGTGCAAATATAATCTTCTGGTGAGAAATCCGGCGTTGACCCCCAAAAATGACAAAAATGCCGCGAACCAGAAGCTGAATTTGAGTAGTACCCTTGCCATTGTCAGACCGCCACCGGACCACTGCCGAACCACCGCCGGACCGCCGCCGGACTGGGTAGGGTTGTATTAGCACATTATGAAAACTTATAGGGTTATATCAGGACATTGTAAAAAGTGTAGGGTTATATTAGCACATATTATAAAAGTAAAACCAATAAACATTAAAAACTCTATGTGAAAGAACATAACAAAATAATACCATCACAGAACACTAAGGTCATCCATCATCAATCCGAACTAAACACAATAAAATAAATAAAATATCATCAAAAACCTTTTATTCTATACCATATATACCACATATCTCTATTCGTGTGACAAGCAGCAAAAGAAAATCAAAGAATAAAACTCAATATCGCATTAATCTAGTGAATTAAGGGGAATTTCGGATGAAGATACCATTTTTGAAAGTTTTCCATACCTCCACTTCACTGTTCAGTGCGTCGACCTCGCCAAAACTCTTTCTTTGCCACTAGAATTCCACTTTGGAACGTTGGCAATTGGTAGAAGAGGTTGAAATGGCGGTTGTGTGTGGTTGGCATTGATTTTGTACAATATAATACTTTGTTTTTATAGTATGTACTGATATAACCTTACATTTTTTAGGAATGTACTACTATAATCCTATAAGTTTTAGAAATGTGCTGATTTAACCCTATCACTTTTCGTAATGTGCTGATATAACCCTATCTATTATGGCAGTGGTGCGGCAGTAGTCCGACGGCGGCGTACCAGTAGTCTGGCGATGGTCTAGCGCCGGCTCGCGGTGGTCCTGCAACAATATTTGGGTATTAATTATGCTAAGGGAAATAACGTCATTTTTATAATAAAAAAATTAGAAGGGAAAAAATGTCCTTTCACAAAATGTTGGCTAAAATTTGTCGGAAAGAGTTAAATTTGCACTTTCACATACTATCTAGGGTTATATTTTCACTTTCAATTATGAGAAGGTTATACATGCACTTATGTGAATTATATAGGGTTATATATGCACTTTTCTCTTATTAATTTGAGGAAAGTCTCGCTTATGGAGAATCACTTTAACTTTTAACTTTAAAACTGTATTTTCTGAATATAAAATTATATTTTATTAGTTAAAATATGTAATAAAGCGTATTTGAATGTAAAAATATATGAAATATTATATAAAAATTATAATACTGTTAGAGTAAATATTGTAAAATTGTATTATGATGGAACGACAAAATTACGCTTGGATGATTGTGATTAAAATTTCTTAGATATCGATATGAGTCGCGATTAGTACGCTTTCTTTAATGAATAATTCGACCCTATTACAACATTGGACTACACGAATTTCCTTCAAGTATAAAACAATGTTCTAGGCCTGAACAAGAGAATGCTTTGGAAGTGAAGTGTTTTGATTACTGAGCAAGTCTGAGAAAATTCTAAAATTTTCACTTACGTTACCATGCATGCGTACGCATGTACATGGAAAATCTATTTATATGCACAGAACTCTTAAGTGCAGGTAATTTTAATGATTGATTTACTATAATAACCTTATGACTTGCAATTAGAAGTTTTTGGTTCAGCATTTAGGAAATGATTCTAACTATATAATATAGTCATAATCTCGAATAAATTTTATCAACTACTTCATAATTGTTTTTAACACCAATCAGAGTAAGCATAATGTATTCGAGAGCAGTAGCAATTATCGACTCTTTGATCAGTTTTTTTTCCATATAACGAACCTAGAAATGGGATCTTTCTGTCCAAGAATTGAGATGACGAATATCTGATTCTCGCAACCATGGAACACATCAGCATAAGCATACCAAAGACTCAAGACTGAAATGCTTCTAAAATCTTCAAAACTCCCGAGAACTTAACGTCTCTCATCTTAAGACCTCATATAAATTTCTAGTATTTTCCTATCATTTCTTCTATTTTTCCCTGATTTTTCTCTACCCTACAGCTTTCAGCTGCTATTTCACCTTCAATCCCACTCCCATGATTTCCAGAAAAAATGATAAGCTGCTTCCAATCATCCTTTACCAATTTTCAGAATTTTCAGGGCATTATTTCCGTATTTACATGATTTTTCCGTCTGCAGAATCCAATTTGTACAGGTTTTCCTGATAGCTTCTTGTTGCCTTTATTGCTGAGTTCCCTCCCCAATAACCATATCTTGTTACCAAAAACCACCAAACTAAGCCAAACATAATAAGGATAAATCGATGCTGATTATCGAAGAGTATTTAGGAATTGTAATATTATTTGAATATTACTTGTAATTGTGATTATATTAGAATTCATTTTCTAGTTGAATTTAGGTATTTTGTATTATTATATAATGTGCCTCGAAGTATGAATACACACACATAATTATTACCCTATAAATTCTTCATGGTATCAGAGTCTAAAATCCTGAATTTTCATTATAAATTTTTTGTCAATGCTATTGCAGTCGTCCGTGTGTGATATCCACACGCCGACGATTCGAGCTGCATTTCCTACATTAAAAAAGAAAAGAAAACCCATCGGCGCTGCAGGTTCATCACCACCGCCGCTCAGCTGCTCCAAGCTCCGATCAGCGTCAATCTCTGCAACTTCAACCGACATCGATCTCTGTAACTTTGATCGGCATCTATCTCTGCAACTCCGACTAGCGGTTTGCTCATTTTTTCAGGACGATCAGCCGCGTGTGAGATTCACGTGCGATCTAGAGCGCGTGTAATCACGGGCGTTTTGACACAGACGAGTCATTCCTTCCAGAAGCGTGTGTGTTCCACACACTATTGAAGAAAGATGCGCCTGACCCCTCCAGCGCGTGTAGCTGCACGCCAACTACCCTGCCGTTGCGTGTCTATTTTCTCTCTGCAATTTTGTTTTGACATTTATTATTATTTATTTTATTACAGATAAATAAATAAATTGTTTAACGGCTCTTTTCACCGACACCGTCAACTCCCTGTCGGGTATGCGTTTGCGGCCTCCTGCTCCCCTGCCAGGTCTGATTTTGGCCCTTCTCTTTCTGACGACCAATGGATTGCAACCCTTAATTTATTTAATCATTTTACTCCTTCTGACCATTGGTCAATTAAGCCTACATTACCTTGGATTCTCGATTCGGGATCCTCATATCACATGACCGGTGACAAAGGCTCTCTGATTGACATTACTGCCGCTACCTATTCTATTAATGTTTTGCTACCTGATGGGTCTTTATCATCTGTTGCACAATATGGTTCTTTGCTCTTCGGAGATATCACTCTTACTCATGTGTGTTATATACCTACACTACAATGCAACTTATTATCATGCTGGTTTAGGGAATATGAACACTTACTTGATTAAGAGCATGTACAGTGGGGGTGTGAGAGTGAGTTGAATTAAAATTGGAAATCAAATTGAAACAATTTTGGGGGGTGTGAGAGCGGTGTGAAGTAAGTGAGTGTGAGTGTTTTGCTGAGGTGGAGGAGAGAGATTGATTATTTAACTAAATGAAATGATTTGAGTGGTGTGGAAGTGGTATAACCATTGTACATGGTCCGAGTCTTGAGAGAGTAACAGAGCATCCTCAAATACCTGCTAAATAAGAAGTAGAAAAGACGAAAATAACAACTTAGGAATAGTAATGGGGGTTGATGAAGTACGAAAAAGATAAATATTACCTTAGACCATGTACAATGGTCATACCACTCCCACACCACTCAAATTATTTCAGTTAATTAAATAATCAATCTCTCTCATCCAACTCAGCAAAACACTCACACTCACTTGCTTCACACCGCTCTCACACCCCCAAAATTGTTTCCATTTGGTTTCCATTTT
>JAULKJ010275932.1:0-13326 GCA_032355405.1 Rubia balearica | reverse complement strand
CGGATTCAAAATATGAAAATCCGAAATTGGTTTCTAATTTTTGGTTTTTAGGGGCAAAACAATCATTTCCTTTGAGTCCGATAATGACCAAGGTTGACCAATTTTCCAGATGTCACCAGGGATATAAATGCACTTTTAAAAAACTAGAGTGTATATGTGTACAAAACAAGGAACTGGGCGAAATAAATGCACATTTTTCGATAAAAATTCATAAATAGATCGGACCATTCAAACAAGCTTGCTAAATCAAATATTTGACAAAGTGATTGTACCATATGTTCCTAGCTTGTTTCTCTGCCGGTTAAAGATCAATCCAATTTCATCAAATAAAGTTCTAGAGAATTGGAACATTCTTTTTGCAATTGCAATCCTTCTACATTCATTCGATGTATTTCAAGGTTTTCGTTTGCTTTTAGATTATTGAAATAGCAAAAAAGTAGTTGTATTCGACTAGGAATATGTCTCCTCATAATCAACAGTCGATCTATGAAAAATTCTCGTGGAAAAACCCACGTCTTATAGTCCATGATTTTCTTTTGCACAAAGATTCATCAATTACCTTCGAGCCGCATATCTTCAAGTGTTAATGATATTTCCAAACACCTTTGTTTTCTGAAAAAAAAATAATTTAGGTTGGATTGCGTCTTTCCACTCTCTGTTGTCATCAAATCATTTATGAGTGAATTTTAAAAAGCATCACCATCCTTTTTGAAAGTGGCAAAGCACGTTACAGGCTTAAAAAATGCCAGAACACATTACCACGCTCTCATTTTGCTCAAAGCGCGTCATCACTCCAACGGCACAGTTACACTATTTTTTCATCCATTTTATGAAGGTAATTTTGCAATTCCTCCAAGAATTCAACTTTGAAAGGAATGTTTTTTGGGCCAAATATAAAGAGGTGGAAAAACCCAGGGGGCTGACGTTAAAAATATATAAGATTAAGCACTCATTCTCCTACTAATATACCATCATCACTTCCCTGCACCACCATCCAACTAACACTACCGTCGCGTCTTTGCTCCCAAAATGAAATTACAGGTGAAACAAACCGCATCCTTTCTCCTTACCTGCAACCTTTCTCCTTTTTCTCTACCTTCGCTGTGCTGAAAATCTAACACCGGCCTCGAACAACATTTTTAGTGTCGGCCGATGGGGAAGGATAGCCAAAAACAATGTCATAATTGCCCTTGACTGATTCCGGTTTGGTAGTTGGCCCATTGCGCAGGTGAGATCATAACTAAAAACATTTTTGAACAAATCATGCCCCCGCCGTCCGTTTTTTCTAACTTGTCCAAGATCATAAATTAGTACTCATTTTTTTAACCTAATTGTTAGTGGTTAAGGGTGTTTAATGTTGTTGTGGTGATGCCGGAGTTGGCGTTGCTGTCAGAGATCGTCACGACATTTGGGGATTTTGTGTGGTCGTTGTGGTTTATTGAAGATGCTTTCATGGGTTGACAAGATTAGAAGTATATGCTTAATAGAAATATATTTGAGATTATTGAAGATGATACGCAAAGTACTGCAAAGTACTATCAACAGATGTGATCCACCATATCCGAACTTGCGATTTGAAATTTAATAGCAAGATTTCCACCATTTAATTAAAGATAACGTTATTGATATTGTTCAATAGAACGAAGTATTTATTCAAGAGTATGTCTATTGCGAGATCGTCTCATGGTGAGAACAATGACAAATTATAAATTAGTGAAAAGTAAAATAGCAACATTTAAAATTTAGGGGTCAAAATGACAATATTTTAATTTCGGGGTTAAATGTAAAAACATCAAGGAAGTTTAGGGGTCGAATTATAATCTTCCAAAAAAATAATGCCCGATTCGTCTTATCCGGCAATACCAACGGAGAATCGTCGGCGACTACGAATTCAGTCGGGTTTTCGTCGCCGGTTGCATCACCATTTCCATCTTTTTCGTATGCAATCTCCTTTGCCTCGCCAATGGTTGTGGCACCCAGCAGGAACAGAATGGTTGACGGGTGCTTCTGATGTTAAATGTCGGTGACGGAAATTTTTTTGATAACGAGGGGTTCAAATGGATTCCTGTGGCGATGTCTTCAGACAGATTCCGAGGTCTTTAAACAGATTCTGATGCTGCGAGTTTCGAACGGTCTGCGACGTATTCCAAGGTATCAGACGGGCTCCGACAAAAATCTGGTCTCATTTTTGTCCAAATATATGGGTATGATATTAGGCTGATTTGTATTGTTTTATAGTCTACAATATCACATAATAATCAATAACATCAGAAAAAATGTATAAAATAAGATAAAATCTTTAAATTATCAAATAAAATAATTAAATATCAAATACAATAATTAAATATGCATCAAATTAAAATAATTAAACATTAAATTAAACTATATTTAAATTACTTAAAATGAAATAAAACATTAAATATACAAAATAAAAATAGTTATCAATCAAATAAAAATACTAAAAATAAAAATCACATTAAAATATTTAAACATCAAATATAAATTCTAAAATATACACATAAAAATTTAAATAGTTAAATATCAAATAAAAATATTAAAAAATAAAAAATAAATGCAAACAATAAAAAATCATGTTAAAATATTACATATCATATAAAATAATTTTAAAATACACATTAAAATAATAGTTAAAAATAAATAAATACATTAACAAAATCAAACAATATAGTTAAACATGAAATAAAAATACACATGAATTTTAAAACATCAAAATATGCACCAAAATATATTTGTCACACTGACATTTAGAAATATAATACATCAATATTAAAATTTAAAAAACCATTCCATACTATTGAAACATCAAGAATATATTAAATAAAAATATAATATTCCATAATAAGAAACATCAATATTAATTTTTAAAATGATATCTTGAAAAACCGATACATTGGAGATTGTCTCCTGTGATGCCGACTAAATTTTAGGCAGGGAATTTTATGTAATTATAGCTATATTCTAGGTCTAGGGAAATATTTCTAATAGTTTTAAATGAACCTATATCTAATAAATTTACAGGGACCTAGCACTAATATATTTCCGGGGGATATTTTTTCCAATATTTTCCATCATTTTCCTACCATCGGCAATCTGTAAAAAAATTCAAAAATAATATTAAAAAGTATTTTTAAAATTTAAAAAATAACATAATCATCAAAATAAAAATTATATGCATCAACAAAAAATAACAGAACATCAACGGAAAATTAAAAAACATCAACTAAAAAACTGTATAAAAAATATGTTAAATAAAACAGCAAAAAATATATTAAAAATAAAAAAAATGACAAAAAAATGAAGAAAAAAAACGTCGACTACAAATAATAAAACATCAACTAAAAATCATACAACATCAACAAATCTTCAATTATCATTTTTTTAATAGAAACTACAAAATTAACTAATATCAACCAAAAACTAAGAACATCAATTTCTGTCACCTAAAGTTCACCTAGAAAATGAAAAACATCAACATTAGAAGAAAAAAACACTACAAAAAATTAACCTATACCACCCAAAAACTACAAACATCAACATGCATCACATAAAACTCACTGAGAATAGGAAAATTTTCAACATGAGAGAAAAAAAAAAGCAAAACATATCAACCCATATAACCCAATAAAAAACTACAAAAAATAGACTCATATCAACTAAAACTCATCCAGAAAATGAATAACATCAACATGAGAAAAAAAATATCAAGAAAAAAACTATGGTACCTCAAGAGCATAAATTATTCAATCAAAAAATCATAAAACATCAACAAATATATTTTTTTTAAACTACATATATCAACCCATATCACCAAAACGCTACAAACATCAACTCCCAATACCCGAACCTCATTCAAAAACTAAAAAAAAATCAACATCAGAAAAATAATACTACAAACATCAACTCCTATTACCAAAATTTCAGGCGGAAAATGAAAAAATCAATATGAGAAAAAAACTACTTATATCAATCCATATCAACCAAAAAAAGGACAATACGTCAACTCATAACAATTACACTTCACACAAATATTGAAAAACATCAATATAAGAGAGAAAAAAACTATAAACATCAGCAAAAAATTACAGTACCTCAATCATCCGGAACTGAAAATTATCAACATAAGAAAAAAGGCCCTACAAACATCAACTGTTATTACCAGAACCTCACTCCGAAAATGAAAAAAAAAAGAAAAAAAAACACTACAAACATCAACTCCTATTACCAAAACCTCAGCCGAAAAAACATCAACATGACAAAATCAAAAATAAAATTACAAATATCAATCTATATCACCCAATTTTTATTACAAAACATCGACTCATATCAACTAAAACTCACCTGAAAAATGGAAACATCAACATGAGAGGGGAAAAAAGTTACAAAACTCAACAAAAAGGTTACAGTACCTCAACAACATAAATTCTTCAAAAGCAAAACTGTCCTAGTGGGTTTTCAACCCAGGTCTACAACCTCAGAGGATAGATTACTAACCACTATACCAAAGAACCTTTCCTTATCCTGTACTCAGTCACATAAATTTTAAAACTCAGCAAGTGTTTGTGTAAAACCTCAAGTATATAAATTCTTCAAAAAAGGGCTACTAACAACATTCGAACTCAGGCCTGCAACATCAGAAGATAGAGTCCTAACCACTACACCATAGATCATTTACTGATCATGAACTCAGTCACAAATTATTAAACCTCAGCAAATCCTAGAAAAAAAACATACGCAATTAAACCTCACCTCTCATGTGCAACCCATCAGTCTGTCACCATCCGTCGATGCCACCTCAAATGCACGTGAAGTCACACACACCTCCTTCTTCTTCGGGCGTGTGCATTTCACACACTTGTTAGTCTGCTTCCTCCGTTGTCGCCTCCTTCTCCAACGAACCCGCTTTCTCCGCCAGGCGCCTCCACCGCCGCGCCTTCGACTCCACCAGGCGCCTTCGCCGTCGACTCCAGTTTTGCCTCCACCTTCGTCTCAAGTTGCAGCTCCGCCGTCGCCTCAATTCGCAACTATGTCGTCGCCTCAAGTAGCAGCTTTGTTGTCACCTCCGATCATCGCAGATAGAATGCCAGAAAATGGATAGTTGGAGATAGAAAAAACAGATCTCGCCGGTGGATAGCGAAGACCAAGGAGACGGTGTTAATCCGGAAGCTACGGCGGAATCCGTAAGAAATGGCAGAATCTGGTGGGAATCCAGTCGTATTCTAGCGGTAACTGCCGTCGGAGGAGGGAAAAAAATGAAATTTGTGATATTTTTGTGATATACATATTGTTTAGATAATTGCACAATAGGTACCAAAATTTATCATCATATTTATAAAAGAAACCATCCCAAAATTAAGATTTATATTAATTGCATAACAAACCTTGCCTAACGTTTAGATTGACTAAAATAAGATTTTGTGGATACATTAATAAAAGAAATAAAAGTTAACTTGAAAATTAAGATAGTAAAGTATTTCAAACTAGTTTCAAAATAACTAACATGTTAAATTTAACATATATATAGACCCGAGATTTAATTTCCTTAAAAAATCAAAAGATCACTTTAATCACATGATTTTAGTAGGAAAAAAAGATTTATGGTATAAAATCACAAGGTTTGATTGAAATATCAAGTACTGAAATGAAATATCAAGTCCAGTAATAAAAAGGTGCGCATTGCGCGAAAATTGGAAAAAAATTGATGTGCGAGGATTCATTTCTCAATTATTTGGGTTCCCCCAAAAAATTGTATTTGCACTTAGACCTCTCCTTATACTTCAATTTTATATTATAAAATATAGTATTTGAAATTCCATTTCTAACATATTTTCATTATATTGCATATTAAGTTTTGGTCTAAATATGAGACGATTTTGTACAAGACTTTGCTACATTTATTCTGGTGATAGTGTGATTCGTTCTAGTGACAATATTCGACAAGATGTATAAATTTTACTGGTTGCCAGTCGAGGCGTCAATTCCACAAATTTCACAACCAAGGAAGGCATAAATCCAGTTGTTATATTATTGGACAATTGTCAGTGATTCCATATATAGGATATATTAGTTAATATAAAAGCAAATATACTTTAAGCTTCTTTTGCGCCGTATAGAAAGATCTCTGGCGTGGATTCATGGGGTTAAGCCTCATCCGGGCTTGTTCATCATTTATTGGTGATGTAGTACTATTTAATAATCCAATGTGCCCTTTATCTTTTCCTTTATCTTTCTCCAAAGAAAGAAAGAAAGAAAGGCTGGGAT
This sequence comes from Rubia balearica, assembly GCA_032355405.1. Taxonomy (NCBI): domain Eukaryota; kingdom Viridiplantae; phylum Streptophyta; class Magnoliopsida; order Gentianales; family Rubiaceae; genus Rubia; species Rubia balearica. The sequence goes on along the minus strand of JAULKJ010275932.1, from coordinate 7,047 downwards.
TCCCTCATCGTGATTCTCTCTCTACTCCCAAAACCCTAAAAGAAAATGCATGCTCTCTTCTTGTTGACTTATTTTCTACGTCTCAATCCAACTTGCACTTTTATTTTTAAATATTATTCTCAATTAAAATTTAATTACATATTTAAATATATAAAAATAGTAATACTATGGAATATAATATTATTCAATTCATCGTAACAAGTAGTTTTTTAATGTTAATTTTTTATTTATCTTTATTATACGTAGGTAAATATATTAGCGGTTAAACACAGTTTTTGAACAGCGTAGTAAACGTAAGAGTACAATTTTGGATGGGACCAAGGGAGTTATTGATATCTCATTTTTCCACAAACTTGAGACTTTTACGTTTCGTTATTTTCTGGGAAGTCTTAATAAAGGTGGCATGATTTATTGACAGACTAGTTCACTTTACTTTTAAAGTTGAAAATTACACAAAGTTTTGTTATAAACTGGCTAACTGTTAGACGAAGTTATTTTATAATTAGTATGACTAATATGATAATTTGATATTTATATTATTTATTGTAGCGAGGTACTTATAAATATTAAAATCTTTTAAAATGAATTTCAACATATAAATAATTACAATCCGACCTTAAGAATTATAAAAATTATGTTTTTTATAATTGGTCTAATCGTTAGTTGGTCTGACATGAGACCGTCTCTAATATATATATATATATATATATATTTAATGTAAATATTTTATTTTATAAGTTATGTATGAAATAATACAATATAAGAATAAATTAAAATTATATTACTTTAAATTAAAATTTTAAAGTTTAATCTAATAAATGTAGTATATAAGTGAAAATACAATGGACAATCCATAATTTAAGGATAGACCATTCAAGAAACCTGCTCTAATTTTTGTAAATTTCCCTCATTATATTTTAAGATTACATTTGATTTGAAGTGGTTTTACGACATTCGTAATTAGTAATTTAAGTCGCTTGTTATTTTCTTCTCTTTCACTTCTTTTTTAAAACTTTATTAATTATATTCTTCTGTTTTTCAGTTTCATTCTTACTAATGATTAAATAAAAATTAAATTAGTAGAAAATAAGAAATATTATAATTTAAGATGATGGTTTCAATTTTTCTTACTCATCATTGTGGGTAGTGTATCTGCAGGGGCGAAGGAAAAAAGAAGAAGACCGAGTTGATGTATAAAAGAATCTTTTTTCAATATTTCTTTATATAAGAGGAGGTTGAAATATTTTTTTGAAAAAAGTTACTCCCATATTTCACGTAAATTTCATTTCGATGGGGACTGAAACCCCCTCCAGGCTCCGCCCTTGTGTATCTGTATATTGGTTAAATTTATCTCCTAGCATTTAAGTAATAATATTAAATTATATTTTTATCATTTATTTCGGCAAAAAAAATGGAAATTATAAAAAAAAGCAAAGTTTTGAAAAATACCGTCTTTCCATATGCATATGGAAAGGCGGGATTGAATTTAAATTATAGAAAGGTAAAAAAATTTAGTTACAATATTAAAAATTTATTATGCAATATATAATATTTATAAGTTTATGACCCAATTAATATAATCTGAAAGTTTATCTAGATTTATTTTAATTTATAGTTTAAATCTTCATCTTTCCATATTTGAAGAGACTAGCTCCAGAAAGAATCCACGAACAATATCGCCATTGAGCATAGAAGATTCGGAGTAACGTACGACTACAAACTAACTTAACATTTTAACATTTCTTTAATCAATTCTTAATCTCCTAGATCTGTACCTACTTTATTGTACTAATCAGCTAATAATCAATGGGTTAATGAGAAGTATCACAACCACCTCAAGCTCTGACATACTTCTCAAGTGGAATCATTCACAGAGCATAATTCCAACATCTCTAGGAAGGTCCCACCTCGCACCCACAGATATACTCTCCGTTTTACTAACACTGACTCATTTACTTTTGCCACTAGAATATTTTAAAAATAGAAATAGTGATGGAGAATATATTAAAAGAGTAAAAAGTTAATTGAGTGCATAAAAATATTCTAAAATTAATTAAAATGAGAAAAAGCCAATATTCAAAAATTATTGTAAAGAAAAGGTGAGCCATTATTAGAGAACAGAGGATGTACTATCTTTAATTTTACCTTTTATTTTGTTGAAACACCGACCTTAGCAGGGATTTATATTGGTTACCCTAAAAATTAGTAACCTTCCAAAACTAGTGAATCGACCTCTTTACAAAATGATTACTTTATCGGTCCAATTTTAAATTTTAATTTAATTATTTATTTAGTTAAAAATTTATAATTCGACCATAAAATTAAATTGATTTATAAGTATAATATTATTGAGTGATGCATTGTTAGATTCGTTCCAATATGTAATTTAAAAATATCAATTTTACACAAGACTTAATCATCCTTAATTAAAGATATTAAGAATTAAACATTTTCAAGTCCACGATTGAAAATTAAAGTGTACATCTTGAAATGAGACAGATGTAGTACTAATGATTCAAGTGATCTATACTTGAATCTAATTAACTGTTAGAACAGAAGAAACTTGTTCTAGGAGGTTAAAGAGTATCTCCAATGTAAAGAGCATCATCCGCAAAAGTAGGAGGCAGTTGGTGAATTATGATAGGGCTTCAATATGACGTAGATAGAATAGTATAGTTGGTAGGAATGATTAAATTTTTTGTCGCAGGCATTGTAAACCAACTTTCAATGTGACGTGTCACACTAGTTTATTATTATTAAAATATTAAACTATTATTTTTCATTCACTTTATACTAAACTCAAATTTGAATAATAGAGTAAATGAATTCTATTTTTATTTTATTTTAAAACTGTGTAATTATATAAATAATTATTTTAGAAATAATACACGTAATCACAATTTTTATGAAAATTTCCAACTATTTATATTTTAGAATTGTATGGGTAGTTAAAATTTCATATATTTATTTCTTTAAATAATATAAAATGTAATACAATATAATTGAATACTCCCTTCATTCCATAGAAATTGACACAATTACTTTCGGATCAGTATTTATTGCAAGATGATGTGAAAGTGTTGATGAGAAATAAAAAAAGAGTATTTTGGTACTAGAAGAGTTGACTAGTAGATTTAATCAACCTCTTGAGGGATAATATAAAAAATTTATACCTCATTTTTGCCACTTTAACTAAGAATTGAACGGTGTCAATTTCTACAAGATAGACAAAAATTGAAATTGTATCAATTTCTATGACACGTAGGGATTAGTTACATAAGCTAATATAATGCATAGTTGAATAAATTTATAATATGAATATTTGTGCAACAAACTTAAAATTTTTATGAATTTGAAATAATTAAATGTGAATAAAATATATAAGATTAATCACTTTTGGTAAGTTAGCTAAATAGACGAAGTGGCCTCACTTTCACGATCTGAAAACATAAGCTCAATATTAAGAGCATTTTCAATGCAAGCGTTAATTAGGTAAATATCTCTAGCCACGTCATATATACTAAATATCATCTTCAATGCAGGGGTCAATTGAGCGCATCAATCTGACGCGGACAAAAATAAAAGTGAACCCTTCAGATTGAACTTCTGTTTTCAAAGGATGAAAGTGAGGCCGTCGGTTTGTATAATCAGCAAACTTACCAAAAATGATCAATTTTATTCATTTATTCACATTTAATTATTTTGTATACATATAACTTTGATTTTATTATGCAAATATTCATGAAGTAAATTTATTCAAATATACATTAAATTATTTTACGTATTGATTCAATTATATTAGAATACATTTTATATTACATAAAGAAATAAATATATGAAATTTTAAACACTTATAAAATTCTAAAAAATAAATAATTTTAAAAATTCATTACAATTGTGATTACATGTATTGTTTTAAATATAACTATTTATATAATTACACAATTTAAAAATAGAACAAAAATAAAATTCATGTATTTAAATTTGATTTTAATATAAAATGGATAAAAAAATATTGTAAGAATAGTAAACTATTATGACACATTCGATTGAAGGTTGGTTTACGATACCTGCATTGGAGATAAAAATTTTAATCATCTCTGTCATCAATAATATTCTATCTTACGTAATAGTGAAGTCCGATCATAATTCGCCAAGTGCCTCCTATTTTTACGGACGACGCTCTTTGCGTTGGAGGTGCTCTAATCACTTTAATTTTTGTTCACGTCAGACGGATGCCTTTATTTGAACTTTGCGCTGAAGATAATATTAATATTTGAGGTTGGGAGTCACCTACTATGATGTGGTTAGAAAGATTTATCTAATTTACACTTGCATTGAAGACCAAATCTTGAGTTGAGCCTCTGGGACTGGCTCTCGAAGTGATGATTGCATGAGTGTTTATAATCTTGATTTGTTTCCTGGAGAAATGATGCACAAAACTCGAGGATAAGCTGCTTTGCTCTGGTTTTGAGGATGACTCTAAACAATCAGTGTTTTGGTCACTTTTTCCTCCCGAAGAGAATGGAATCTCAACACCTCAGGAGTCTTCCTTATCATTGTCATTCAGTACAATATCAAATTCATCAAGTGGAGTTCCTAACATGCTAACAAATATCAAGTGGAGTTCCTCAAATTCATCAAGTCAGCTGGATTTTCCTTCCCATCTTTGCAATCTAACATGTTAGATCGCCCCTTACTTGCCATGTCCTCCCCTTTTCAGCAGGGACGTTGCCCTTGAGCATTTACTTTTGGCATTGAATAAGAAAGGGAGTGTAGTTATTTTAAGGTCAGCTGTGACTATTACATTTCGTTGACCATATAACTTTGATATAGTTATCAGGAAAGAAAACTTTGCACATAGCTATCAGGAAAAAAAACTTTGCATGTAGTCACAAATGCAATGTATAAGTTAAAATATACGTGGACTCTTCATGAGTTTATGGACATTCCACCTGTCAAGAGACACACTCTTCATATATAGTTAATACAAATGGTATACAAAGTAGAAACAAAAATGGAACAAGATGTGTACAAAACCAATCAGAAAAGATATTCCTTTCTTATCTCGAGCTAGAAAGAGAGCACTATTATTATTACACAACAATATAGGAAGAAGGAAAGTCGACATGCGTAAATCCCGAAGAAGATTCATCAACCAAGCTAATTCTGCAACAGTGTTGGCAATAGCCCGGTATTCTCATTCCAAACTAGAACGAGAGACTTCAGGTTGCTTCTTAGCACTGCAACACACCAGGTTGCCACCAAGAAAAATGACATAACCTTATGTAGACCTATGAGTCTGAATACAACATGCCCAATCAGCATTAGAATAACCTAGAATTAGTGCGAATTTATGCGAAAATGAAGTCCAAGGTGAATAATACCATGCACAAAGCACAAAATTCGTATTACAGTTTGGAAATGGTCATTAGTAGGAGCTTGCATGAACTGATTGACAGTATTCACAACATAAGACAATTCGAGATGTGTAATCGACAAATACTGAAGTGCACTAACCAGAAACCGATAAAGTGTGGGATTTCTGAACGGCTACCAGAAGAGCTAAGAAGCTGTAAAAAGGCCGCAAATGGAATGGCAACAGGCACGGAATCCTACATCTCTTCGTGCAATAAAATGTCCTTAGCGCATCTGGCTTGACCAAGGAATAAGTCGTCGAAAGTATGAACAACCTCTAAACCCAAGAAATATTACAGATTTCCAAGATCAGTAATCTTGAATTCCTGATCAACCTGGTCAATAAACTTATATATGAGATGACAATTATTCCCGTGTGAATAATGCATCAACATAAACCTACAAACAAAAGAGAGACACCCTGAGAGAACACAAATAAAGATATATCAGAAGAGTTGCATACAAAATCAAGGACAATAAAAAATGAGCTAAAATGCTTGAACCAAGCACGAGGAGTCTGTTTCAAACCATAAATGGCCTTGCGTAGACAAAAAAACATAGTCTAGACGCATGGGGTCTTTGTATTCAGCTGGCTGCTCCATATAAACAGGGGAGTCATGAACACCATTTAAAAAAACATTCTTAACATCAAGCTGTCATAATGGTCAATTGTGAAGAACATCCAAAGATAAAACAGTACAAATAGTAGAAGCCTTCACCACAGGAATGAATGTATGATCATAATCAAACCAGGTAGTTTCTAAAAACCTTTCGCAACCAATCTCGCTTTATGCCTATCAAACAAGCCATCAGCCTTATACTTCAAATGGTACACCCATTTTGAACCAACCACATTTGCATGAGAAGGACGAGGAACCATATCCCACGTCTACTGAGTGCGAAGAACCTCCATTTTGGAATCCATGATAGCAACCCATTCAGGATCCGTAACAGCCGAGCGATAACTCCTTGGCCCAGTCTTAGAAAATAAAGCAATCAATAAACTAGAAATATTATAGTCGGAAAATTCTTTATACCTGTGGGAGCCAGTACGAGAGCGAGTGGCTATCGGGTGATGAGAAAAAGCCTCAGGAGCTAGAGGTGGCGCCGATTCTGATGGTAGCGGAGATGAAGCTGCAGATGGATGAGCTGGAGAGCCAGCAACCGGAGAAGCCGGTGATGCCAAGTGAGACACGGTGGCTAAAGGAATCGGCGGCATAAAAAAATGGCAGCGGTTGGATTTGACGTCACAAATGAAGCATCAACGACACGCTCTAGCAACATGTTCGATGTGTGCGGCGGCACGAGTTGGGCGGTGGAGCTTCAGATAGTGTACAAATACAATTTTAAAAGAAACCTTAGCCCCCGGTACACACTGTAAATTATAATTATCAAAATAATGGACAATTAGGCTGATGAAGTTGGCTCCAATACCTCCGAAGGCACAGAAAAATGTTCCAAAAAGGCAGAAATATCAAGTGAAGGCAAATCAGTAGTTGTACCAATGCGGGTTTCTAGAAAACAAAAGTGTCTCATGAAACCGAGCATGACGAGTGATGTACTCCTTCTTCGTAAGAGGATCAAAACAATGATAACCTTTGTACTGCGAAATGTGATCTAAAAATATAC
>JAULKJ010275714.1:0-13327 GCA_032355405.1 Rubia balearica | reverse complement strand
TATTTTTTAAAAAAAAATCTTGACTCAATTATCAATTCAAGTATAAATAAATTGAACTGAAATAATATAAATATATTAAACTGAACTGAAATAATATAAATATATTGAACTGAAATAATTTAAATATACTAAACTGAACTGAACTGAAATAAATATAAATATATTGATCTGATCTGATCTGATCCGAATTGAATTGAAATCCAAATAAACTCTAGAGAACATGCCCTTATTTGGTTTCCTATATCATCATGTACAAAATCAGGTGTATCCTTATAAAAAATAAAAAGAGAGTACCAAAATCTAAGCACAATACAGAATATTATTTTAATTAAAATAATAAAAAGATGAATTGAGTTGAGCTAATATTGAAAAGAACCAGCCTTAGAGCATCTCTAGTCCAAGTGTCACTAGACTGATAATCATCTGTCATGTCGTATTGATGGATTCTCAATCCATAAAAACATAGCCAATTAATGTTAGGGCCGGATGAAAGAATAATAATGATGTGACACACTTTTCTTTAGAGAGGGTCAATCAGAGCTTCCAAGTAGAGAAGCTCATATTGAAACCCTTGTTAGTCTTTCCAAGAAAAAGTAATATGTATTCATATGCCTGAGCCCAACTAAAATTCCATTCAATCAATAACTGACACATCATACCGAAACCATTTTTGTTAGCTAGGTAGCATTGGAAATGAAAATGAAAAATCAATTAATTAACTTTATTTACATCATATTGAATTTCTAATTAAAACATGTCATTTGACAAAAGATACTCAAAACCGACTCTTCCATTGAAGATGCGCGTACACACTGTGTTAGGGTATACGAAATTAGAAACCGAAATTCAGGGAAATAATTATCATTATAATCAGTTGTTGTACTTACATATAAAAAAATCAATGTCTTATTAATTATACCACTCCAATATGCTATCATAATGTCAGAATAATTGCAGTTTGTTGCGAGAAATTTAAGAAAGAAAGGATATGGTAATAATATAGAGTAGAATAGTAGATCCATTGTAACATGGAAAAATCATTAATATGGAGATATCAAAGTGAACATGATCTCTATCATGTGTGGTGTGGCGCATAATTACGAAAATCTTGTATTTCATTCTCATTTTGTACTACAAAACAATTCCAATTTTTGAAAGATACAACTTATCTTCTAAAATGTAGATCATATATATCAAGGCATACTTGTATTAGGGTAGGTCCAACGGTTCTTCATGAAAATTTAGAATGGAAAATCAAACATTTTGATGATTTTTTGCTCCGACTCAAATAGTTTCTTTATTTTACATATTTTTTATTTTTTAAATTAACTGTTTATTAAATCCCATTCTATAAATTCTCTCCATCCTCATAGATAGGAATAATTTCTTGTCTCTCTTTAATAAATTCTTGTTTTAAACTGTTAAATAGAAAATTCATAGGTCATTTCTAATTTGGTTTAATTTACTATATTTATATTTTATTTTATTTCAGCTCAAGTTTATTTTTCACTATAATTGATTCTATTATTATTGGTTATATTATTATTAAATATAAATATAAATATTTTATTTTATTAAATTTTAGTTTATTATAATTAATTTAAATTCAGTTTCAATTTATTTTACCCATAAAAATTATTTAATTTAAATTTGTTCCATTTCAATTCCATTCAATTGAATTGGAAAAAATAAAAGGCTCTTACAGTGTAAAAAATGGTTGAAATCTTTAAAATAAACAAATAAATTAGAGGTGAACCTTTAAAACTTAGGTACTAGTGTAATTTTTAATTTAACTACAATTCAATTCATATCAATGCAATATAATTTTCTTAATTATAATTTAGTAAAATTTTAATCTTAATTTAATTACAATTTAATTTAATTATAATAATTTAATTTTAGTTCAGTTGAAAAATATTATCCAACTCTTTTATAAAGTTATTATAAGTACAAGGTAAAACCGCATATGGAAAATATATGCACATTAATTCACCTACCTACGTACGCACGTATAGGAAAGCACTTGAGTATTGAATAATAATTTATAGTAGCACTTGATTATAATTAATCATATGTAGTACTACTTCTCCCTCCCTCACATGCATTTCTACACACTTTCTTTTTAATTTGTTTCAACTAAATATGCACACTTTCCATATTAAAAAAAATTCTATGTATCATAAGACATAAATACCATTGAAATAATTAAATTTTATTGGTAGAACACTCACCTATCCTCACGCCTCACCCGCCCTTACTGCGTCTCACAAAACTCTCACGTCCCATTTGCTCACGCCTCACCTACTTTGCTTCTCATTTTGATTAATTTTGCTTTTCTCACTTCTATCACAAAACCCTCTGCCTTCAAACTGAAATCTTCTCCCGCCGTGTTGCTCAAATCCGCACATTCCAACCGGAGCCAATTTGACAAGTCGATTTGGGCTTTGGATGGATGCATCTTCTTGTGTAGGATGAATCGTGGCTGCGATACCGACCGCGATGCTGGTACACAACACTTTCAGGCTGGGTTTGGGATTGCACTATCGGGGAGAGGGAGATTTGGACAAGTTTACGAGGTTAAGCGGGTGAGGTGTATATCTAGAGCATCTGTTGATCTGGAGGAGATGGGTGGTGCTTTTAGGTTAATGGTGGTGTTACAAGTGATGTTGGGTTGAGGTGTAGACTGGTATTGGTGTAGCGGGTAAGGTGTAGATTGATGTTGGTGTTGTTGGGTTGATGTCGGTGTTGCAGGTGATGTTGCTAGGTTGATGTTGGTGGTAAAGGAGGCGGAGGCTGAGAAGTTCAGAAGGCACAGGTTGGTTGAGAAGGGTATTTTAGACCTTTCCCTTTAACAAAAATAAGAATTTTCCATTTCTCTCTCTGAAGAAAGGGTTGAGATAGAGGGAATAGCACCTTCAAAACCGTGAACTATAAAAACAAACCACCAAAAAGTAATCACCATTAGTTGGCCCTTAAACATTATTCTTTATATTTTCATCAATTCATGATACGAAAATGATGGAACTTTAAAGGCGAGGGATTTCACTCCAAATTATAATAGTGGGATCATTAAATGATGGTGGAATTTAAATTTTATTTATCCTACATGATGAAAATTATAACTAATGTGTAACCTACCATTGGGGAAAACGTTCGACGGTCATCATTTTATGTAAAATTGACATTAAATTAATTAGCCTATTATAAGAATAACCATATTACTACAATTATTAATCATTGGGGCAAACGTTCAACGACCATCATTTTATGTAGAATTGACATTAAGTTAATTAGCCTATTATAAAAATAACCATATTACTACAATTATTAATCGTATGAACTATTGTATATTAGATATCAAATAGAAATTGTAATATCATCGATCTCATGGATTCTCACTTGCTTCCCACAAAAATTATGATTGTTTCGCAGAGACAGGCGTCTCATACATCAGGGTTAATACTATGCAGTGATCTATTTTACTTGTAACACCACTTGATTCATAACACACAATCACATTCATATCCAGAGACCAGACATGACATAATTTAGTTGCAAATCACGAAAAATCAATTTGATCACATATAGAATGAGAGGATAAACTTCACACCTCTTTAAGGTGGAAGAGACACTAAACTGAGAAAAATCTTCATGTATGAAAAAACGAAATCAAAACGAATTAGTATAGTGAAATTTCATCAATATATAAATTTGGATAGCAAAATTTTGTTAGATTCATCATATTATGTATTTTTTTAAAAATATTAATTTTTAACACTTTTAGTTACATACTCCGTTCTAGTGTAAGATTCCTGCTCCCTCCGCTCATCTTTATTTGGCATACTTTTTTATCAACCTTCTCAACCTACATTTGATCATAAATTTCACATAGCATAGAAGTAGTAATATTACCATGAGGGGTATTGTTAGATTCTTCATAACATGTACTTTCTAAATATCAAAATCTTACATGTCATTAATATACATAAATTTTTTTATTAGTGGTTAAACATGCCTTGAGAAAACTTGATGAAAAGTGTGCCAAATAAACCTGAACAGAGGGAGTACTTATCATTTTCGTGTCTCATCAAAAACTTTTATTTTGACTATTCTCTTACTTGAGCTTTGTGATTGAATTCGACTAGCTTATTTCAATCTCCCATTTCCCCTGTCACAATAACACACATAAATGTTCATTAAGAATTTCAATACGAATCTTATGTTGGGATGAAGGGATTATATATATACACATACACACACACACATATATGTATATACATATATATTAAAAGATGCAAAATATTCATATGAGACTGTCCTACCAAAAATTTTGGTGAGACGAATAAATAAGTAAAATTTAAAATTTTCCAAAAAGTACTCCATGTCATCTTCCATCTTTAAACAATTTTATGTAAGTCATCAATTTTACCATAAAATTGGGTCTCCGTTTCACTCAAATTTATTTAGATGTGCTAAAATAACTCTAACTTTAGGCTGAAAGTGCCAATATAACCATGAAAAATGAGAAACATAACCAAAATAAGTATAACTTTATTATGCATGTGCCAATGTAACTCTGAGAGTAGAGTTGTCAATTTTCGACCCAAATTTCTGACCTGACCTAAACCGACTCGAGTGAACTCACCCCAAACTTGATCCTGACCCTCAAAATTTTTACCCAAACCCGAACCCGACTCGACCAGAACTCAACCCGAACCCTATTCTGACCTGATAATCTGGGTTCAAACCCAAACCCGACTCGACCCAAATTCAGCACTAAACCTGATTCTGACCTGATAATCTGTGCCTAAACCCAAACTTGACTCAACCCGAATTCAACCCGAAACCCGATTCTAACCTAATAATTCTAACCCAAAATCCTAAATTCTAAAATTTCTCAAAATTCTAACACTATCTTCAGAGATAGAAACACCAAATTAAATTGTGACCCACCAATAAAAATTTCTAGCCCCGCCCCTGCCCAACACTAACATACAGGTGCACATGTTCTTGTGTTCTAGTAGTGTAACCCAGCCCGACTTGACCCGAGGAGCATTATAGATGCGTCAGTACCTGACTTGACATTTACCCGATCTGACCCGACAAACAGACTTTGACCCAACCCAAACCGACCCGACTAACATACTTTGACCCGTTTCAATCTGAACCCGTTTCAATCTGACCTGACCTGGAAAATAGATTTTGACCCAATTCAACCTGAACCCATTTGATCTGAACCCGAACCTGACTCGAATAATCGAATTGACAGCACTATCTGAGAGCCATTGAATCCAATTGTCAATGTCTAAATCGGCCAAATTTCATGGAAATGAAAGTTTTACCCCAACTTAAAAAAAGAAAAAGAAAACTGAAAAGTCATATTTTTAGCTAATGCTAAAAATTAGCTTTCAGTGAGGGTGAATCGTTTTCTACGGGTCAAATTTGAGCTTTCTTCTTCACCTTCTATCTCGTTATTCTCCCTTTTTATTTTGCTAAATAGTCCCAACTCTCCATCTCTGCCGATGGGTCCGTTTTCACCACCTCTGCCATTACCCTAGAACCCTAGCTTTGGAGTACTAACTCCACTACCCTCTGCTGCCAGTGGCGACTACAGCTCACCGAAGACGGCCATTCCCGGCTCTCTATCTCCACCACCAGGTCCATTTTCACCAACTCCGCCATGACCCCAGCTTTGGAGTTTCAGCCTTACCACCCTCCGCCTCCAGTGACAATGACAGCTCACCGTAGTAGAGGTGGTCATCCCCAGCTCTTCATCTCCCCCACCCCTTACCCCCTTATTATTGTATCGACACAGACTAGTTGTCTTGCATCACCATCGCAACTTCAATTCTCTGTAAGCAGCGGCAGTTGCTTTTCATCTCCGGCGAGGGGTTGTCCCTAAAAGAAGTCATCCGCGAGAGACTTTCTTGAGGAAATCTTGTCGCGGCGCTACCAAGAAGGATGTGAGGCCAACATTATCAATAGTCCCCCGCTCCCCACCTACATGAACCCGGTGTGGGTGGAGACGACGACTCTGTCGTGGTGAGATGTCAGAGCTTTTTGGAAATAATCATTGCGTCGTTGTCGATTCACCTTCATGGAAAACAATTGGGAAGTGGGTGGGGAGTGAGAACTTGAGAAAAGGGTTGGTGGCAGAGAGAAGAAGGGGTGGTGGAGGGAGGTGGTGGTGGAGAGAAGAAGGGGTGGTGGCGAAGAGAAAAAGGGGTAGTAGCGGGTGGTGGTTGGGTAAGGGGTTTGAAGAAAAGGGGTAAAATGAGAATCCGGCTTATGGGAGAAAGGGTATTTTCATCATTTCATGTCCAGTCAACACCTTAATTGATGAATCAAGGTCAGAATAGTGCCAAAAGGTTATAACTGTACAATCCAGCCTAAAATTAGGGCAATTTTGGCACTTTCACATGTTGCAACTTTATATGGACACTTCACCCAAAAGTTAGGGTTAGAAGTGTAAAAAAATCATTTATTTATTTAACTATAGTACCAGTTAAATTTATGTTCTTTTAACTTAATAATTCAAAAGAAATTTTTTAAAGGAAGAGGAGAAAGTTTACAACTACAAATGTCTGGATCCACAGCTATGATGAGTAGGTTTGGGGTTTGGGGTGTGTGTGGGGGATAGTTTCTTGCGGAGTAACATATAAACACACCTTGAATTTGATTTTTAAAAAATAATAATTCACTGGTGTTGAGAATAAGTAGAACTGACGTCAACTCAACTAACTTCTAGCAATAACTAATTTATTGCAAGGGTATTCAAATTATATGGCAATCAAATTGATTGTCTGTAAAAATATAAATTAGTGATCCAATAAAAAGTTTAACATTAGCATCGGGATATAAACTTGATTCCAGCAAAAATCATGACCACTTGGTAGAGAGAAACGTATCATGCAAAAATTACTACGCCAAACAAGTATCTTTATAAATTGCAACACCATTTGATCTAAAATACGATCTATGTTGTCCAATCACGTTGAAAAACATATATATGACGCATCCAAATTAGTGGAAACCCTAATACAAAAATACAAACAAAATTACAAAAAAATGATCTACACAACTAGATCGAGAACAAAATATTGAAGTGAACAGCTAAATCGAGTGATAATCATAAACACAACAATCTAATCTACTAGGTCAAATACAATAATAATGTATGAAAACAAATCCACACTTATTTAATAACACAAACACTCAAAAACTATCAATTAAAAATATTATTTTCTCATCTTCCAAGGATGAAAAAAGGAAGATTAAAGAAAAAAAATGTACCCCATCTGTCTCATTTTAATCTGCACACTTTGACTTTCATCAGTTGACTAAAAAATGTTTGATCCTAAATATATTTTATCAAGGATAATTAAAACTTATGAAACGTTTATATTTTGAAAATAAATGTTATAATGAACATAATAAGGTATCACTCAATAGTATTTATACTTATACATTAATTTAATTTTATGGTCAAATTTAATAATTTTTTACTAAACGAATAATTTAACTGCAATTTGAAATGAGAATTTTTGAGAAGGAAAAAGAGGTTTGCGAGAATGACTATACTTTCTTTATTTCAAATGTAAGTCAATTTAAAAAAACAAACGATGGAAAACATCCCAATTCTTATCCATGGACAACCATTACAGTAGAAAACCAAAAATTCCATGTTTATATCATTACCTGGTACTCTCTCTGTTTTATTATTTATGACACACTTACTATAAATGTATGTTTTCTTTTATTTGACATTTTTTTCCACTTTTGGAAAGATTATTTTTATTTCATCCACACATTCTACTTTTTTCTTTCTACATTTAATTTCATCCATTCATTTTTTTCACCTGAATCTAAGCACCTAACCTACGGTGTCTTAAATAGAAAAATGGAGGGAGTGTTTTAAATTTGCCAGTGTCATCCAAAATTATAGTATTAAAATTGCATATCAGTCAAGTCCAATCCCACCCACAAGCTAGAATTCTTTCTCGGCATTATAGCCATGCCCAATAGTATAGCACTTCAATTTTAAAAAGAACAATGGACGGCGGAGGAAAGGCCAATTTGGGCGGCGGCGGGCGGTGGTTGGCCGTGGCGCTGAAGACAAATTGACACCGCCAGCCACTTCATTTTGACTTCATCGTAAATCACCTGGGTTTGACCTATGCTATCCATGTTTGAAGAAAAGTCAATGACAGGGGCCCACACGGCATGCGCTAAGCGTGCTGATACCCGCGGGTCCCATTTTGGAGACCTAAGAGTTTGGGCCGGACAGTGACTGTCTCTACCGGAATAACATTGTCCTATTAATTCCATTGATTTCAACATTTTCTTCGAAGTATTACCTTCTTTCTTTATTATTGACAACTCAATTTTGAGTGTTAGAATTATTATTTTTAAAATAAGTGTTGAAAATAAAAAAATTTAAAAAGAAAAAGTAAAAGTAAAATAAGTGAATGTAATAATCTTAAATATGACATAACTCTAATATGTCAATATAAAAAAGGTACCAAATTAGAAAACGTGTTACCATCAGAGAAACAGAGGAGTAGTATTTCTCTTTTCTTACAACCCACGCCATATCAATTGAAATAATTTATCTATAAATTAAAATATATCGAGAGAAAAAATTCTAGGAAGTAAAAATATTTATATTTTTTAAAAAAAAATCACACAAAGTTTTATTTTAAAGTGAGTAACCGTTAGACGAGCACATTTTTTATTTATCTATAATTTTAAAATAAATATTAACATATATATAATTATAAATAAGTTTAAAAAATAAATTTTTTATTGTTCTAATCGTTAACCGTCTAACAGATGACCTTCTTTTTATTTAAAAATAAAATAATAAATTAAAATGGCATGTATGATATATATATATATACATATATATATTTTTAAATGTAGGGATAATTGTTTTGTTTTGTTTTGTGCACGTACCTTGAAACCCGACAAACACGTTAATTCCAGTCTTCTCAGCATTAGCTCTGTTTTATTTCTTTTCTTTTGAAATGGTCCAAGGAAATGTTGGGGAAAATTTTACTGTCAAAAAGATCAAGTCAAGTCATGGGACTGGAGGAATGAGTGAATTAAACTAAACTGTCTAAAAATTGACCGAGTTGAAGTCTTGGTCGCTTCATTTATCAAATTAGAATTAGCAGGGTAATTTGTTGTTGCTTAAGAGAAGAATTAATGTTACAAATGGTATAAACACTTTTACTGTAACTCTCCAATAAATTTTGCATGTGTATAGAAATACAATACACAAAAGAAAATACCCTATACATGTTTTTGGTCAATTTAAAATATGATAAGTTATAACCGATTCATTCAAATCAGTTACCTCTGTCTCAATTCAAGCCGCACACTTTAATTTTCACCAGTTAACTTAAAAATATTTAATTCATATTATCTTTTATTACAAAGACTTGAGTGAGACGGTCTCACTCATTCTTATGGTGAGACGGAGGGTCTAAATACAATTATTTAAAGATGATAAATGGCATGGGGTACATTATATAATTTTTAAAAGTTTACTTATTATTTGAGTTTTTCTCATCTTTTATTAAGGATAATTAAAACTTGTAAAAAGTTGATATTATGAAAATATATGACATAACGAATCTAACAAGGTATCACTCAATAATATTTATACTTATATACCTATTCAATTTTGGGATCAAAGTTAAAAAGTTTTGATTAAATAAATA
This sequence comes from Rubia balearica, assembly GCA_032355405.1. Taxonomy (NCBI): domain Eukaryota; kingdom Viridiplantae; phylum Streptophyta; class Magnoliopsida; order Gentianales; family Rubiaceae; genus Rubia; species Rubia balearica. The sequence goes on along the minus strand of JAULKJ010275714.1, from coordinate 3,602 downwards.
GTTAAATTGCAAGTTGAATTGGGATAGTCGGAGTAATGTAATTTACTATTAAAAAGGCTCATACAATTCCTTATGCCTTGAGGAGATTTAAAAAAAATTAAAACCACCGTAGCTGGGGGTTTTATATAAGGCTCCACAAACCCTAAAAACATAAAAGTAAAGTAAAATAACTCCACAAAGGGAGGCAATTTGTAAGATTACAGAGATGTTTCTAAAGATATTTCTAAACTAAATCATATCTGTATCTGTAACTAGTAGTAAACAATACTCCACATAGGGAGGCAATTTGTAAGATTACAGAGATATTTCTAAAGATATTTCTAGACTAAATCATTTGTATCTATATGCCGGTAACATCATATCTAAAAACTAATCTAAAAATAAAGAAGGGATAAATAAAGATAATGGTCGTGGACATCAGCGTTCTAATTAATCATGGTCTGACTAGAGAAAACTACATGCTGGCTACAATATTTTACTGGTAACCTTAAATATGAAATCCCTTTTCAATCAGTCTCAATATTGATCTGATTAGAGAAAACTACATGCTGGCCACAATCCCTCTCCTCATTATGGCTTGAGGAGATGTATTGCTCTATAGGTTGACATCGAGTTGCAAAGATATTATAATTAATGGATTTGACATGGAGCTTAACTATCAAGTTACACCTAGTATTTCTATATACATCAATGTTGACTTTTACCTAATTAAATTTACTCATCCCATGGAATTAAATTGACAGTCACCTTGATAAGTATTAAATAGTAAAGAATGACCGAAAATATCCCTTGTAACCGGTAGGCGTGAAAGTAAACCATCAGTACGTGGTGTTTATGGAATACAGTAAAAAGTGATATTCCCAAGCATTCATTACCTTCTGGTTCACTAACATTGACTCACTTTTTTTGGGATGATTTTTTAACATTGACACCTTTCCTTTTTGGTAAATTCTATATTATTTTCATCCACTCATTTTACGTTTTACTCTTTCAATGCATTACCCATCACTAATTCTACCTTTTCTAAATCCAGATGCCAAAAATATGTGAGTCAATATTAGTGAATTGGAGGGAATATTAGTATGTAAATTTAAAAATAAATACAAACCATTATCCACGTTTTCAGGAAATGTTCATTATCCATATACTTAGGAAATTCAATTACTTCTAGGATAAGATGCAAGAGCTATCCGGGATATAGTTGTGTTTGGAAGAGCTTATAAGTTTACTTATAAGTTAAGCATTTAGTTCTTGTTCTCTAGAGTTCGTTTGTTTCATTTCAATTCAAATCAGTTCAGCGTAAATTTAGTTTGGTAAAATTTTACTTAATTTAGTCATATATTACTATTTTTCAACACACTTATTTTAGTTCAATTCAGTTCATATCAGATCAGTTCAAATCAGCTTCTGAGAACATGGTCTTAGTGTTTGATAAAGTTATAACAAAAGTTTATTTCGAAAGCATAAACTATTTTTGGGGGAAAGCAGAAGCTAGTCCTATGCTTTCAAATTAAACTAGTTTTGCTTATAAACACAATTCTGCCAAACACACTCAGTATAATTTACGGAAAGTAAATATTTGGCACTATCTAGTTGGTTTTTTTCCATTGAAAACCTATCATTTAAGGTGTTGGAAAAATGAGTAAGTCTATTGAAATAGGGTCTTTCCAAAAGTTATGGAAAAATCAAAGTTTAAACTGCAAATTAGAAAAAATGCTCAACAATAATTAAAATAAATGAAATTAGCATATAATATGATTAGACTCTAGTAATAATATATAAAAATTATTTCAAGATATATAAATTATATGTTAATCATATTGATCGTTTGTACTAGATTAGAGATTAATTAAAACCCGTAATATCGCCATCAAAATTTTAACTTGTGTCTCGTAAAAATTATGGTCACTTTGCAGGGAGGAGCGTATCACATATAAATATCACTACGTTAAATATGATTTTCAAATATTGCAATACACTCGATCCAATGCAAGATCCATGTGGATCAAACTGTAAACAATTTTAAAAACAAAAATTGACACATCAAAATAAGTAAGACTCTTAATGCAAAAATACAAATAGAATCACGAACACATTGATCTGACACAATACGTCGATGTGAGCACCTAAATTGAATGATCGTCATGAACTAATCACTGGTGCAGGCACCTCCATGACACCGGTAATTCGGGCCCCCAATCGACCGATGCCTATGTAGGGTGGTGTTGAAACGTAGTTACTATGTCGGCGGTAAACTAAACTGGCGCTAGAACTTAGATTCAGCACCGGTATAATGAATCGATGCTCTCTATATATAATTTCAGCACTATTTTAGATGTCGGTGTTGTTTGTTGAATCTTTGTTTAGTAACATTGATAATGATCACCGGTTCTTTCCTAGCACCATTTTATGAACATAAATCGATGCCTAAAACTGGACAGATTACATATACCAACACCGGTATGTTAATTATTTTCCGGTGCTCTGGCAGGGTGATGTATTTTTATAGCACCGATGCTAATATTTGTAAAACCGGTACTTGATTTTTTTTTTCAATTTGCAATTTCCTCTTTTAATTTATCCAGGCCCACCCCGAATTGAAACCCGAGGAAAAATCATAGAAGAAACTTAGAAGAGCCAAGAAAACTAAAAATAAAAACTAAATTGATACTAAGTAAGGAAATTTGAAAAAGTAAAAATTCTAAACAAGTAGAAAAAAAAGAAAAAGGAATCCATCCACATGATAATTTAAGAAAAAAAGTGACTAGATCTGAAATTAAATACACGTTGAAATACACAGGTCCTCTTAAGTCTTGAATTGTTTGGAAGACACGTTCACCCAAGTTTCACATCATGTCTCTGTGACGTCTGATATCTCCTTGCCATTGTATGCTCCTCTTGCGGGGGGAAATATCTATTGTTTACAAAAATAACTCAATGATTAATTACACGAAAGTAATCACTAAGTAAGAATAAGAAACGTTTAATTTTTAATATGTCAACCAACCTCCAGAATATCTATAGAGTTAGTGTTCACCACTAGTTCTTCCATGAATAAGAGACCAACTAAAAATGATTATCATCCAATCTCAAGTGAAGTTTCAGCACTAATTCGATTGGAAGGAGACACCTTCAAGTGAAATTTGAAATACTGGAAAATGAGGCGCCCTCTAGTTTGAAATTAAAGTAGCGGACACCTTCAAATTTGAAATAGTGGTAATGAGCTGGCATGTAGGGCCGTCTAACTAATTATTCTTCCATTAAGTTTGTGCACATGTACAATTTGCCGAAGAAAACGATTTAAAATGTCGAAATTATGCAATTTTAAGCACCAAGGAAACATGGTGTGTATAACTATGTTTTAACTATGTACTTAACATTAACTATGTTTTAATGTTAAAAACACCATGTTAAAGACTTAATGTTAAACACACCATGTTTACTTGGTGCTTATAAACTGCAAAATCTCCACATTTTAAATTGTGGAGTTCTGCAAATGTTACTACACTTTCCATAATGGGATAAGCATTAATTAGTGAGATAACACTGAATGAATAGAGAGCAACCAATACAGCAGGGAAAAATCTAAATTCATCTCAAAC
>JAULKJ010275603.1:0-13328 GCA_032355405.1 Rubia balearica | reverse complement strand
AAAAAGGAATCTAGACGCTCGTAAGGACCAAAAATCCATTAGACTCAAAGTAGATTACAAAATGAAGGATTTAGATAAAAAAAACCAAAAATGGTTATCTAAACCCCTTATGATGTAAACATACCTAAATCTAGCAATCTTCCAACAAAAATGTAACAAAAGAGATGTTAAATGCCTCAGAAAATACATGCATTTGATGTCACATCAATCTGCACCTTTCTTTCTTGGTTGAGGTTTAGTGGATTGGCTGCTTCTTTCAATCTATCCAACACCATCACCTCCTTTCTCACTTAAAATATATAATCAAAACTCCATTAAAATTCAAGAAGTGAGTTTGTATTTCAAATAAACAAGCAAGCGTATAATTTTCAAACATGTTGTTATCTTCCTTTGACGTGCGCCATTCCTTTTCATTTTATCATAGAATCCCTTGATTCCCCTCCCAGATTCACCCTCGACTTATTTTGTGGAGAAGCAAGAACTATTAGATTACCATGAAGCTGATCTACGCTACTTTCTTGAACAAACAGACTTGGATCTTCAGTTTTTTCATCAACAACATTTTCTTAAACAGTTTTACCACAGGCTTCCACCTCATAGATTGCTCTCTTCAATCTCCTCTTAGCTACTTGGGAGACCATCGTCATGCCTTTCAAAGATAGTATTTATATGCCCTAATGCGGCTAACTAATAGAAAGTAGATAGTGGCAAGTCGGGGTCATTCACGAGAAAAAAAGGGTTTTATTGAGTGTTAAACGTAGTTAAAAAGTACACGAAGAAGTCACTTTATGTGTGTGGTAACCAAGTTGGGGGTTTGATTTTAGAAAACACTACGACTACTTTAAAAAACTAAATTAACCAACAATTAGAGAAAACTATATAACTACGAACACACTAGCACAAAAGATGTAATTAAGACGATAAGGAGTCTTGGATTTAATTGATTTACATTTCTTGTCATCCTTTGATCACCGATTAATTAACCGATTTTTATGCATTAATCACATATTCTGGAGAACTTATCAACACCTTTCAAGTGAAGATATTTCTCGCCTCTCCTTGGTTATAGTTAGAGTGGGCGATCGGCGCCACACAATAACCATTACCGTCATATCACCCTAGATGATCGACGTCATAGACTTCCCCGAGAATAACAATACACATGGAGACCCAATACAACTAACATAATATCCTACAAGCGAGAAATATTGGGATAGCAAAAATATATCTACTAATAACGACTACAAGGATCGACCTTCATTCTAATCGTTATTAGTGAGGCACATTGATAATTAGTCAAACTCATTCAAATTCATCTTAAATATAAGCAATTTCATCAAACAATAATCATAACTATTCGTCATACCCAATTATAACCTAACATCAACTAACGATAATCACATCGACAAAAATTCAAAGTCTTACAGGTTTGACCAAAAACCTAGCAAATAATTAACCCACAATCATCAACTAGTTGATCATCCTAGTCTAAATCATGCATAACTACACAAGAAAGCACAAAATAGACTTGATAATCAAAGCACAAAATAGGGTAAATCAAATATCACAAATCTATACTATAAATGCTTACCAATTGCTCCCAAGAGTCTATTTAGCCTAGATTAGCTAAGCTCATAACAAAAGAACTAAAATCTATGGTAAATATTGGAGAAATGATGGAGAAATAAATGAAAACTAGGGTTTTGTAGAGAGAAAATTCAGATAGAAGTATGAAGAGCAAGAGTTTTTGAGAATGAAAAATGAAGATAAGGCTGCCAAAATCCGTCCGTTGGGGGCCGCAAGACATTGTTGTGGTCCGTAATGATCAATCTGCCCCCTTTTAGTTTCTGTCACTATGAGTCAACCATTCATCTGTTTTGGAAGTTCTTGTAGTCATTTTTATAGTACTCGCTAAGAAAAATCCAATGGTACTACCCTAGGAGGCTGGTTCTTCTCAGATCATTCCTTGAACTCGGTTCAAACTTCTGAATCACAATTCATCCGTTTCTTTGTCTTCCCTCTTCGACCATTTTGTCTTCTATTACGTTTTGACTCGTGACCTTCAATCTTCTACCATCCTTGCAAATGACCTTCACTAAAGTACTCCAAAGTGCTTACGAGAAATCTACAAATTAAGCTCACAAAAAGGAATCTAGATGATCGTAAGGACCAAAAATCCATTAGACTCAAAAGTGGTTACAAAATGAAGGAGTTAGATACGAAAATCGAAAATGGTTATCTAAACCCTTATGATGTAAGCCTACCTAAATCTAGCAATCTTACAGTAAAAAGATAATAAAAGAGAAGTTAAATGCTTCGGAAAATGCATGCATTTGACGTCTCATCCCTACTTCAGCTGATTCATTTGTCGATGAGCCAGAGGTAACTAGAGTTTGAGCCACATGTGACAACTCACTGAACCGCTCAGACAATGGAACATTATTATCCACTTCCATAGTATATCCACTTGTACTGATAATGATATTGAGATTTGCATCTTTACTCCACCTCGTTAAAAAATATTCTGAGGCACATCTTTGACATTTTTCATCCTCCATATTTTCAACATGTGAGCGCAAGGCATACCAGTGAACTCAAGCTTTTGGCACGAACACCTAGCAGTGTTGACTGAGTGTATAAAATCAACTCAACGAACTCTTCCAGTATGAAAACATTCCACATTATATGAGACCATTGGACTATCATCACATTCTGATGGATTAGTTGCACCAATATTGACAAATGCATTTAACTCTGATTGGAAGAGAAAAAAATATCTTTCTCGTGTAAAAGTTTCATGCTAAACATTCGACAACCCACTTTGATACTAAATTTGGTTCACTTTTAATTGACTTCAAATGCACACTTGATTCTTTTCGACGCGAAGTGATATTGCTTTATCGAATTTGTTCATGAACTCTATAAGAATGTGTTTTCTTCTAAAGTACTTCTTGAAATAATTGTTCATATTTTCACTGCGTTGTGTACTAGCCATATCTGCACAAGAAAGTGATAATGGTGGATATTCCAAGAAAAACAACATTAAAAAGAAGAAAATAAATAAATACCTGCACAAAAATGTTACGTCAATAAACCTGAGCCCATTTCTCTCTTCTTTTTTCATAGTGTTTGTGTCCATTTGTCCCCCTTGAGATCACAATTTTCAAGCAAATATGCCCAATTTGATAGAAAGTCTTCTTCAACTTCTCCTACATGGATTCATCACTCGAAATCGGCATTTAATAATTTAAACTCAGTGAAGATATGTGACAAGTTATGCAATGTATTTTGATAAATATGCCAATAACATAGACGATGATGAGCATCTGGAAAAATTCTCTTAATAGCATTACTAATTGTCATTGCCTGATCACTTAAAATGGTCTTCATTGCTTTTCCTCCCATTACATACAGAAATTATTCAAAAATCCAAACAAACGTTTATGTGGTTTCATCACTTACCAAGGCACTGGAAAAGGTGATGGTCTGTCTGTGAAGATTCACACTAACGAATGGCGTGAAATGCATGTCATAGTCATTTGTCTTGTATGTTTTGTCAAAAGACAAAACATCATCGAAACATTCATAGTCAATCTTTGACTTTGCATCACACCAGAAACAACTACAAATTTGATTATCAGAATCTAATTAAGTGGCATAATAGAATGAATTATTCTCCTCTTTCTTTTGTTGAAAATAATCAAGAAGAATTTTTATCATCCCCCTTCTTGAGGAACTCTGTGCCTCTCCTTTGCACCATATAATGTAAGTTGGCATGTGAAAATTCAACTTATCATAATCACCTACTTTGTGAGCACAACAGTGGTAAATATCAGAAGGTCCAATCCCCGCATCTGTCATACTATTAATCGAGCCTTTTTGAGATAGGTGTACACATTTGTGGGATCTCAACATATGGGTCTTCTCTGGAGGAGCAGGTATATATGTATGTTGCGTTACAAGATTCATGACCACATAATTTAAACAATATTCCTCTGATAAAATCTTCATTTTTGCTTCATAGTTGAATCTTGTTTGCGGACATGACTTGTTCGGTGTTCCAGTTGAATATTTTTCTTGTGTGCCTTGACAAGAACAACATAGTACTCTCCATACTAATTTTTTTAATATTTATCCCTAGTGTACTTGTTATACCTTCGAATACTAAATCCTGCAGCCCTAGCATATGAATTGTAATATTCATATGCTTCTTCATCTGATCCAAATGTTATACCCTTTTCTAGTTCATTACCCAATTCAAAAGTCATATTGTAGTCGATAAGATGTTTCTCTAGGTTTTCTTTCTCTGAATATTATTTATCCATCTGAAAATTCAAACTAAATAATTAGTATACATATAAAGTCTATAATCATCGCATACGATACATAATTATTGTTCAGGTAGTGTAAGGTAAAGTTATGCATATGTTGATAACAAGGAAACATAAAAAAACTTTGTTTTTGGCGTAGACGTGATGCATTTCTAGTACCATGCAACTTCAGGTAACATGTGAAATTTTCTCTGATAACAGTATAAGATATTTCTTAAAACCCAATTCCATAGAATCAAACAAGAGATATCCTATGTTTTCATAAAACCCAAAACAGAGTAGAACTTCATTAACTCAATTAGAAATTCTGCGCAATAATGTAGTTGAATGTTTTTAATTCAAAACCTTGGGAAACTGAGCTGAGAAACGAACTTATACAACATGCGGGAATAGTAGAGGGTTTTCAATTTCTGATGGAAGTAGGACAATGACAATCAGTCACGATTTTGGCAACAGTGGTAGAGGGAACACTATGAGCTTGGCGGGATTTACTTTAGTCTGCGACAGTAGCTAGCCACAAATATGGAACTTGTTCGGTTACCTGCAATCCAACCAGACCGCTGCGGCTAACATGGTTCGTCATCACAGCTCGTGCAGGAGATGAAAGTGGCACAAAGGATGGAGGTAGGGCTCCTCAGAAAGTTAGCAGCGGCATTGGCAACCATAGCGATGAGGGAACCCGATGAGGGTGGAGAGATTTGTTCGGACGCAAGACTAATTGTCGTCGGAGCTCATGTAGGGAAGAAAAGAGGGATTGGATTTATCTGGATGCCCCAAATTCTGTTTTAGGAGGAATGGGGTAAAAAATAAATATTTGAAAATTTTAGGGGGCTAAAAAATAATTGAAGGGAGAAACGCTGTTAACTAACGGTTCTGTTAGCCTTCTTTTCCAACGTGATAATTTCTGATAGGCCCCTCACCCCCACATACTAATTCTGCCCACATAAAAAAACTGCAACTAAGTATGTTTTTGGTGTTCGATCCTCATTGTGAGTATTTTCTCATTTTCATTTCCTTGACATGTATTCTAGAATGTTTATATGCACTAGGACAATGAAAATTTTAAGTGTGGGGAAGGGGAATTAGATGTTTATTTTTGTTGTAGAAATGAGCTCTTTCATAAGTATTTTTATTCAGAAAAAAACTGGAAAAAAGAAGAATCCTGCTAAGTTTAAAATTCGAAAGGGAGACCTATTAAAAAAAATGAGAGGCCTAATTCTTGAGGTAAGAGCATCTCCATCCTAGGGGTCAATTTAGAGAAAGTCAGTAAATACGTGGGATAGACAGACTCCCAAACCAAAAACACTTCTTCAATGCGTCAGTCACTTCAAGACATCAATCCTCTGTAGAAGAAATACTAATGATACTGTCAATACGCAACAAAAGGTCATTATGAAGCTTTTAGTTGCCAAAACATTAAATGCAGGTAATTATTTTTTACTTTTAACCATTTTACTATGTTTAACTAAGATATAATATTTAAAAAGTAAAATCAATTTTATAATATCATATTAGTTAAAAATACAAAAACTTAGATTTCTAAACGTGTGATATTAAAATTTAATAATGTAAAAGACAAAAACTCAATAAAATTTATAAATAATGCTAATATTAATTCATAATTTTAATTAAATATATTTATTTAAATAATTATAAGATGGAAGTTAAAATGGAGGAACTTAAATTGTCAATTACTCAAATGCAAATTTCATATTTAATTTATTAACCTAATATATGATAAAAAATAATATACTAATTTGGAAAATATTATTAAACATTATCATAGTTATTACTAATTATATATAATGATCAATAAATTATTAAAAAATTAATTTTACAATTTAGATATAGCTCATAAAAGATAAGATGAATAAATATGGTCGAATGGATAAGCATGATGAAAATTTTATAAATATAAAAATTTTGAACTTTATTTATGAACACATTAAATTGAATGAAAATTTTATTATTGTAAAATTTTGCATTTTATATATGGACACTTCATACTGAAGTAATAAATGCGACGATAGCATTGGAGATAAAAAAATTATTCCCATCGCTAGTCAATTTTATATGCTTACATCACACTGAAGTTTCAATCAAAATCTGCCATGTAAACCCTAAAAAGTAAGGAGACCCCCCCAACCATTGGAGATGATTTTAAAGGTGAGTTGTGAGGATTGAAAGAAATGAGTGGTTAGGGTGAAAATTCGAGAGAGCTCCTAGACAAAATGAGGGAAAGTGAGAGAAATGTAAAATTTTGAAGGCTCGTTTTCCCTCCTTGGTAAACTTTCAGGGAGATTAAGTCTCCTCGGGATTTACTTTCCATTCTCATACTTCATTCTTATTTAGTATGCTTTTTGTTTTATGTTGATGAGTAAAATTACTTAGGTAGGGATATAAGGGATTGTTGATCCTCTGTATTTTGGATTTAACGTAGTTATACAATAAGAGGAGTCAGTTGTTTTGTGGGATATAATCTAGGAAACCACCTTGGAGTTTTATTTGTTCTTACTCGAGGATGATTAAATGTCTAAGTTTGTGGGATTTGACAAAACACTATTATGCTATCTTTTTAACACAACACACTCACTTTTGTTATATTTTGTTGCTTGTTAGTTAGGAAATTGGATTTTTTACCAAATAGTGGTTAGAATCACCTTGTGTGATTATTCACTCTACTTCCCTATTTTATTAAGCATTTCATTGTTTAGTTTAGTTCCCTCCATGATTGGACCGAGAGTGGAAGATTTTGATGCTTAGCGAAGATCGAGTCATTAAAATAAGGCAATTTTCAAGGATGGTAGAAGAAGATTGCTTAGAGTAGAAAGGAAAAAGAGAATAACTCAAGAAAGAAAGAAGAAATGAAGATTCAATCACGGTCCAAGCATAAATGTAGGGTCAGTGGTGCTCAAAAGATTTCCAAGTTAGAAGAAGAGATCCCGGCTCGCGGTCCGTGCAGAAATGCATGGTCTGCGGCACAATATGGTCCCTCGAATGCCCAATTTGACTAGGGTTGATTGGAGCTTAAATTTCTCTCTCTAGTTCTAGGTTTAATCTATTCTACCTCGTGTGTGTGTTGTTTGCGTAAACTATTAATTAAACCCCATTTTCCCGTGAAGATGACCCAAAATTACCGCTGTCTCCTTTTTAGTTGCTAGTAGTAATAAGGTAGCAACACTATAAATGTTATTTTTTATTTTTCCACCAATTTTAAAGACGTCGTAGTGCCCATCAGAGCATCCCACTGTCTTTTTCTCTCAATCACAAGAAGAGTATGGCGAAAAGGTGAACGTTGTTGGATTTAAAGGTTGACAAGGGTATCAAGGTGACCAAGGGTTCCAAAAGAAGAATGATCCTTTGCCAAGATCTATAATTCGGATTGGAGAGATCACCCAAATTTTCAGTATGAAAATGCTCAAGGAGGCCAAGAACACCAACAAGACCAAAAATACAACCACCCACCTAAAAAATGTTACTTTTAATTGAATGTTTGTGTAATAACCAAGGTGGATATTCTAGAATGTCAAAAGATGAGCTTATGCAAGCCTTGGGAAGATTGATTAAGAATTTAGAACAATTTGTTTTATATTTTATTATTAAAATATATTTTTTTATAAAAACATTAAAAAAATCAATGCATTATTCACCAATGACATTAAGTTAAGACAATAAATTTTATAACAACAACAAATAAGGTAAATGAGAGCATTTTTTGTTAGACCGCTCAATGGTTAAAGAAATTATTGGCAATACTGTTCTTATAACTTTTAAAATCAAATTGTAATGATTGATATTTTGAGATATATTTTACAAGATTTTTAAAATTATGAGAACCACGTTGTAATAAATAGAATAAACATCAAACTAGCTCATTAGATATATATTTATATTAATTATGAAATGATCCTATATAGCGATTTAGATAGCGTAAACGAGACTTTATGAAGGTTAATAACAACACAAAAAAAAGAAACAAAAAAGAAAGTCTCATGTTAGACCGCCTAAGTGTTAGTCCATGGATTAAAATATAAATAACACAATGTGGGGAATAGACATTGGGTACTTTTTGTAATTATTTTATTTTCGAGGTTAACTTTAAAAGGTTCACAAAATTATAGCAACCTCTCTACAAAAAAAAGTTTCTAAACATAATGAACACCTTGTCTCTTTCTACCTCTAATTTCTTTCTCGGTGTAGAAAGCCTTCAAAAGAATCCATATGAAAATTAACTTGAAACACATAAAACATCAGCTAGAAAGTAGAAGTCTACATAACTTTTATTTTGACAATGAAAAAAACTTCAAAATTGTTTATTTTACAAATGGTTCTGACGAACATAATATTAAAAAAATCATCTATTTACATGTAATTCTCAACTTAAAAAGAATTAATATCAACATAATATCATTAAGAATCAAATTGTCTTCACTATAACAATCACTACAAAAATATTTCTAAAAACACTAATATAGACAATCCAGTCCTTCTACTCTTGACCTTTCCCATATTTTGAACTTCATGCAACTAACATTGCCCCCTCCTTACAATATCAACTTAACTTAATTTTAGAAGATCAAATTAATTATGAAAATCCAAAACCTCATCACTATCATCTGATGGTCACTGGAATTAAAACATCAACATAATAAAATTAAGCAAAATACGTGTAAACATAAATTGAAATTGAATAAACATTATTTAAATTTATATATACATATAAATATCAATTAAAATTTATTAAACACATCATCACTGCGATAAAATGACATGCGGTGAAATTAAACTGCAGAAAAATTGAAAAGACTCCGTGTTTTATCTTCAACAATAACAAAAAAAATACTATAAATCAATAGTTTTGATCAAATATAATTAAATCCAACCAAATCACAACAAAACAATTCAATCCAAAAAACAACATAATCTTCTTTGAAATCGGCCTATTTCATATCTATAATCTAGAAGATAAAAAACTAGGATTAGAAAACATGAAAAACAAGTAAACAAGTTCGGAGGATAAATTGTGCCGTCGAATATCACGGGATAGAGCGAACCCTATTGTCAAAGGTGAAAAAATGAAGAAAAATTGGAGAATTATAAACATAGAGCTCGAAGACGGAAAAGAAAATGGGTAAAACACGAGAGAAAATGGAGAAAAGATAGGAAAATAATTTTAATCCAGCACCTTTTAATAATTCCATTATTAGTCCTTCAAATTATTCTCATCTTTAAAAAAATCTCTTTCCAATTATAAATTCCATTAGTTACATATTGGTGTGTTTGATAGAGATATGCTTATAAGGCTGACCTATTTTGATAGCATGGAGAGACCAACTTTTTCTTTCAAAATAAATTACTTTTTAGCATTAGACCAAACACTAAAAATGTGTTTTGTTTATAAGCAAAAAAATTTTATAAACTCTGCGAAACAAACAAATACTCCTTCCGTCCCATTACTTTTGGCCATTCTACTTGTTCACGGTTTTCAGTGATCATCTTTGACTGTCAATATCTCTGACTACATCTATCAATTTCGGGATATTTAGAAAATAAATGTTAAGATGAATCTAACTATGTCTGACATGATATTTTTGTCACATATATATTAACTTACATTAATGGTCAAAGTTTACTAAATCTGACTTTGAAAAAGTGGAGCGGGCATATAAGAGCAAGTCCAACATCTTCCCTAAAATTGTCTCTAGGATAGGGAATGAAAACCAATATTCCCTGTATTTTTTTTACTCGACTCCAACAGCTTCCCTATTTTGCATGATCTGACATTTAATACACTATAGTTTCCTTTTTAATTTAAAGCTAAGAGTTAACTTTTAATCACTCCAAAATTTATTTAAAAATTAATACTGGTTAGTTTTTTTTTTAAAAAAATCAATATAACAAATTGAAAACTAGAAGTTAAATTTTAATTATAAACTAATATTCTTTTTATTTTTCTTATTTTCACCCAATTTGAAATAAAAGATGAATAACATTCAAAAAAATTCAACAAAATTTGCCATATTTTTAGCATACTCATATATGGATTATATAAAATTTACGCTCAACCTGTTCACCATCTACTAAACCCAGTACAAGAAATTACATTCAACATCCAAATTGTCATTTTTTCTTCCAAAGGAACGAAAAATAATTTTAAAAGATAAATATTTATTTCTAGCCTACTTTTTGTAATGATGACTCATTTTGATTGATTAAGGTATCAATGGTATGGTGGTGTGGGTCATGTTTATATTATAAAAATTAGTAATTAGTTTTTAAAAACAATCAATATAACAAATATAAAAGTAAAAGTTAGAATTTAATTAGAATAATGACATCTAAAAACTTCAAAACTATAAACTATAAATCAAGAAAATAATTTCAACATCTCTATTTACTAAAAGGGGGAATCGAAGGGTAAATTTTTTTCCATCCCTCTCCCTTCCTCGTTAACAAATATCCACTTTTTCGCTCTTCCACTTTTTCACGGGCTTCTCCTTTTCCGGCGACAAAGAATTTCTCTAGCGGTGGCAAATATCTTTTCCTGCGGGCAGCGATACGACAAAAGATAATTCTCCTGTGACAAGCAAGAGGTGAGAGGCGGGCGAGCAATGTGAGATGCGGACGAGCAAATAACTCCTTATCCGGCGAAGATATTTTCCAGCAGCTGCAATGCGACAACTGCTTCTTCTCCGACGACAGAGGGCTTCTCCAGCAGGGGATCGAGCGGGGGAGAGGTGGCGTGGAGGTGGAGCTTAGTACTATAAAAAGGGGGGAATGGGTATGCTACAATGATTTGTTTTGGTTTTTCATCAACCAAAACTCACCGTTCATTTCGTTGTTTTTCCCTTCTCCTCGAATCCATAAGCCACCATCTATACCAGTAATTTCATTTTTTCTTTCCTATGTTAATTTCGGTTTTGCGGGCAATTAATTAGTTTTCCTGTCTGCATCCAGTGGTTTAATTTTCTTGCAGACGAATTCTTACCTATTGTTTTTGTCCGCAATTGTTTCTAGATGGTGTCGTTTGAAATGAATTTCTTTTGTTTCACTACAAAAGGTGATTCTTGATTTCTCTGGTAAATAATCATGTTTCCCAGTTGTTATCAATTTTTATGTTCCCGTTGTTAATTTCTGACCCTCCTATAGGCTTCAGATCTTGTATGTTTTTTTACGCCGGAGTTTTCTGATTATTCTTGCATGCCAGGTGTTTAACAAACTGTATTCATGACTTGCTTGTCTCTGTTCTTTGCTTTCGCAGGTCTTAGATGAAACATTCTTTCAAACGGATGAGTAATCATGTTCAGAATTGCTGTCATGCTTGATTTTTTTTGCATGCACAGCTAACAGTTTGTTGTTTTCAACTTTCGATATTCTATTTCATATCCTGATCTATTTCACAGAAATGGCAACAAATTACTATTTCGCAATAACAACTTACATTTATTTAGTATATCTGTGTCGGATTCTCCGACAACTCTAGGTTTGTATATCGGGTCTACCTACCGGATTTATCCTATTGAACACAGTGCCTATGTGCAGATAAGCAGAGCTATTTTAAATCTGGTTTTGTAGGTGTTCAAGTCGAGGATTTTAATTAATGATTCAAACACTTTGGATAAATATGATTCAAATGATGAGTATGATCTATCTAGTAATAAACTATTCTCATTCTTGCTAAATAATGTAATTTATTTCTATTTCGGTGGCTATGGTTATTTCTTAATGTGTAATTTTAAATTTGTCATATATGATAATTACAGCCAAATCATTTTGGATGGAGAAGATACACAAGATTGTACAAATTGTTCTTCAAGCTGATAACTTGTTCCAAACTCCAGTTGATAAATCTGGTACGGTCTTGCATGTATTTTCTGTTTCAATGTTATAGGTACCAAGCTAATATAAATTTTCTCTTTTGTATAACGATAAATACTGCATTTTTTTGCAAGAAAATGAAGGGTCCAATGCGAAATTGTCAAAATTAAATTCCAAGATATCAAGTTTGTCGCAAAATTAATAGATGATTTTGTGGTTTAAGACTTTTCTTCTTAGTAGTGCTAAAAAGATGTGCTCCAGTTAATTTATTTACTTCAATATACAAGAATTTTGATTTCTTTTCATCAAGGTGTATCTGCAATCATTATTGATTTGAAATTATGCTCTGCAGGACCAGAGAAAGAGTTCTATTCATCCTATGGTCAATGTTTCGAGTCCAAGCAAAACAATTTTTCTTCTAATTCATGTTTGCAATGCTTAGTTTGGATTGTTGTAATTATGACTGATTCAATTTTCTTTTTTCTCCCCGTTTGTAGTTCTGGAATGGAGCCGACCACCACCACCTCTAGGGGAGACGAAGATGGTGGGGTGGGAGAGCTTTTTACCTTGGAATGTGATGATGCAGACAACTTTTATAGTTGGCTATGCTAAAAATGGTAGAGGAAAGAAGTCTCTTCAGTTATATGATCAGATGATAGCCAGTGGCATTCAACCCGATTTCAACACTTTTATAGGCTAATGATTTTTTTATTTTCTTAATTATTGATAAATTCGTATCGACGGCATACACTCATATCTCAGTGAGTAAGAAAAGACACAAGCAAAGGCCTTTGAAGATTAGTTTCAATCTGAAAATTCTTTAGAATAACTCTAATAGCTTTTGTGTTAGATAACTTGGGTTCTTTTTTTTTCCTTCTAATTTGACGAGAAAAAAATAGTATTCTTGATTTCTCTTTTACCTTCAATAATATATTTTTCTGGTTTGGTTCTATAATTAAGTTTGGAGAGAGTCTTTTCAGAAACATTTGCAGTGAAAACACAGTTTAATCATTTGCTCAGCTAACATTTGTGAAGGAAAACATTGTTTTAGTACTTACTGCTCTTTAGTTGTTTGATGATCACATGCACTAAGGGGTCAACATGGGCCAAGATGAGGTAACTTTATGGAAAACAAAATTAAGGACACCAAAGGTACCAATCTAGAACTGGAACTCCACA
>JAULKJ010275602.1:0-22488 GCA_032355405.1 Rubia balearica | reverse complement strand
ACTGTATTTCCCAAAATTTTTCCTTATATTTACTGCATAATTATACTAAATATATAATTTATTCATCAAATTCTTAATTTGTGGCTAGGGATGGTAATGGGGCGGGGAGGGTACGGATTATGGTACCTCCATACCCATGTTCACCTAAAATTTTCATACCCACCCCATCACCCATGGCAGGTACAATATTAAAATCCACTCGGCCCCATCGAGTATTATCTAAAATCCACCATCGACCCATCACCCACTTGAGTTTTCATACCTATTTCAAATCCGTTTTACTCACCCGTATCACCAAAAAACACCTAAATTTTACTTTAAAATTAATAATTTTAATATTACAAGTTTAATAATATTTACATGAAGTAAAACATGTGCATTATGAATAAATAATAGTTGTAAAATAAACCATTGAGTACATAGTGGGTATAGTGGGGGTGGGGTGGGATATCCATGACCCACTACCAAAGGAGGGTATCAATTTTCATACTCATACCCATCCTACCCTCACGAAAACTACATCCGTAACCGCCTCATTGGGACCAGTGGCGAATCTAGAAAAAATTCAATGGGATAACCACTAATATATAAAATATATATATTTAATAGTAATGATAAAAAAAAATTTACATGGGGTAACCAAATACTAATAACCCCTATTTTTTTACCTTGGGGTAACCATAGTTACCCCATGGCATAAGCTAGATCGGCCCCTGATTGGGACGGATGCGGAGCGGATTTCCATCAAAACCCGACTCACTGCCATCCTTATTTATGACTATTGAAAACTGCACTTATATTAAACTGGTGTAGCGTGAGCTGGGATTATACTGCTTGAACCGATCCAATCTGGAAGCACTGATCGGGCTTGAAAACAAATTCAAATCGGTTCAAATCCGATGTGATTTGAAAACATAGCAGATCTTTCATTTTTTTTTCCGACGATTTGCGTGACTAAACAGCTAGAATGCATGCCATCAACACCAAACCAAACCTAAATATCATTAAATCCAAAACAAATCAAAATTGAGTAATATGACGTTACTCTTCTATTGACAATGATGATACCTGAGCCTCATTCCTTCGAGGCCCACGAGTTTCGAGATTAAAGTATTGTCAAATGTCCAACTCGAGACCCATAAAAGGACGTGTGATCCAATCCTAATTAAGGATATTATTGACTCCTACAAGGAAACTATCTCGTGTATACCAATTATACTCGAATTACTATACATATCAAATAAGGAAAGGAGTTCGAATCCCATGAGAGATCGGGTTCTCTTCCCCTATAAATACACAGGCCTGGTAAGCCTTCATTCTATTCAATACACTCTTGACAAAAGGCTTATACTAACTTAAGCATCGGAGTGTTTACCCCCCGGATACCGGGGGCATTGTCTTGCGGGTCGGACTCGGTTCAAGGGATCACAAAGAGAGACTACTATCGGTGGAAACATATTCATCACCTATGTGGGTGTACATCCAATGCATTCCCACTGGACTGCATAGACAAATTTCCCTAACCAAATGCATTATGTCAAAGAAGGACGGAGGAAAGTACTTCTCGAATAGATATATCACGAAAACCCCCTCTCGCTCCAACTCTTCAAGCGCTTGCTTACTTATATTCTTACGAAAAATGGAGTTAAAGAAGAAACATAGTCGCATTACGCTAAATCACACATCCTCCTCCACAACACTACAGATCGTAACGGGCAACAATTGTTGTATGAGAACATGACAATCATGTGATTTCAAGGCTTTCATACGCAAATCATCATTCACAAAGAAACTAACATTAGAAGAGTATCCAGATGGTACCTTAATTCTATGGATATACTCGCAAACCAATCTACTCTCATCCACTGACAGATTGCATCGGGCAGGAGAGTGGTACATTCACTTCCCTCTCACCTCCAGGGCTCGGTGCGACCAAATTCCAAGCTCCAACAAATCCTTCCTCACCTTTAAGTCGTCCTTCATCTTCCTGGGAATGTTCACTAATATACCAATCAAACTATCACACACATTCTTCTCAGTGTTCATTACATCAAAACAGGGATAAACCTACAAATGCTCCCAGTATGGTAAGTCAAAGAAAACCAACCTCTTCTTCTTAGTACCTTCAACAGCTGCACCCACCTCCTTCATCTGCTTCCAAAGAATAACATTCAATTTGTTAACCATGTTGTGGATGACAACCCCCTTCAATGGCCTTGGTGCCTTCCGGACCTCATTCCTACCAACAAACTAAAATGCGTCCTTACGCAATTTATGCTTCATTGGGAGGAATTTTTGGTGACCCAAATACAGTGTCATGCGATCGCTCCCTACATCGCTCTGCCTCAGGATCAGGGCCTAAAGCGTCACCTATGTGTTGGAGTAAATGATGTAAGACTTATTCCGATGGAACGCTATAATCAATCTTGGATGATTGTGGTAAAACAATTTTGGATATCAATGTGAGTCACGATGAGTATGCTTTCCTTTAAGAATAATTCGACCCTATTACAGCCTTGGGTTACACAAATTCTCCTCGAGGATAAAAAAATTGAAATGCCCTCTCGATCTAGGCTTGAAACAAGATAAAGGTTTCGAGTGAATTATTTTGGTTACTGGGTAAATCTGGGAAATTCTGAAATTTTACTTGTCTTTCTATGCATGCATACGCATGTTTATATATGAGATGTCTTGAGAAGATGCTACCCATTGTGGAATCTGTGGGTTATAGGCCACCATGCTTACGATGCATCATTCTGATATAATTCTAATACAACGCGTCTTTCCACATAAATGATTATGTTTTCCACATCCAATGTACCATAGTTATCATAAATGAATTCTGAAACAACGTATATTTCCACATAAATAAATACATTTCCACCTCCAATGTACTGTAGTTTCCACACCAGAATAAGACATGTTAGTTATCAAAATTCTGACCAACATAATTCAATACTTATCCTATCTACTGTAGACTAGTAAATAGTTTATACAAGTGTGCACTCCACACAACCAAACTTGTTTTAACGTCACGGGTTCATAACTACTCTAATCCAATAATAGTTAAATAACTTTGTCTTTCATAAAAAACCAACACCATGTGCACTTGCATCTCATAGACACGGGATGAGAGGTGATCATTCTCCTTAATCATATCCATGAGGCTTTAGGAGACAAAGAGGTTGTGCTTCATAATCATTACAATATAGCAGCTGAAACCAGCCTGAAATGGCTGCATTATTTGGCTGTAGAAATATGGACCAGGTGGAGGATACTCATAAAGTGCATCGCCAAGCATCGGCTCATCCAATGGTTGTGCAGGGAAATATGGACCTCCTCAATGGAATTGGATGAGAGCATCCCCCTGAAATATCGCTTTAAATTATCCAAAAATGCATTATCCGACTCTATGGCTAAGGTTGTAACTACTGTGTTTAGCTTCAGTTTTGTCCATTGGGCCTGAGAAAGTTTCATGAAGGTGACCTCATTTTTCCCGTACAACTAGTTGAAAGCTTCTTGCATAGCTATGCTCTGAATGAGGTGATACTTCTGTATTCTTTGTAGAGTGATGAAGAATGAATCATTCCTGGCCAGACACTGAAGTCCTGAAGGAGGGTTGATCTGTAAGTACTCCGCTAGAAGGGTGATCATGCCTCCCATCGAGATGTCGCCTCTTCTAACCTTACTCGCTTTATTGATAACCCTCTCTACCCATATCTCTCAGTCCACAATCCATAGCCTTTACCCTCACTTGTGATGTGCCATAGGTACAGTATATAATTATTCGGCACATTCGTCACCTTCGCATAACATAAGTATGTACCTCTGCCAAGAAGCAATTCACAAATCGGAGAGTGGGGTGGATGATGATGTTGTTATTGTCCCTCACATCCCGGAGTCTCCTGGTAATGGTCAGCCAGAAAACTATATCCATATTTGCAATAGGAGTCGGGGTTTCTGGATCAAACTGCTATTTGATGTGTGCAGTGCTCCAACCAAAGACTGCCTAAATCTCTGGGTAGGTCATCTTATAGGATCTGTCATTTTGGTGGAACCTGATACACCTCTCAGATAGCTGCTCCCTCCCCCATTCATCTCACCTCGTGGTACACACCTTCACTGTGGTGAGGAACTCTATTGTATACCTACGGTGTGTAGGTTCACTCTTGCTCATGAAGCCCCAAAGGCCTCTTTTTGTGAGGAGGCAACTATCTAGAATGACCCCTTATTAATGATGTTTATCTTTTGAAATTTCTTGGAGGATTGGTCAATAGGTTCCATTTTTCAGTATAGTCTCTGGTGATACTGTGCAATCCCATGAATCTGTCCAGAGTCAGCTTCGAGGGTGGCTCCAGAGCTAGAGGGGCAGGTGGAGGTGCCGCAAACGAACCCGCCCCTCTCATGACTCGTTGTCTCTTTGGTGCCATATGATCAATAAATATCACCTTAGAAAATAATTACAAACTCACAAGTACATATGGATTTATAATACTCCCTCAGTCCCAAGATTAGTTGCACAATTACTTTTTTCAAGTCAAATTTGAAAAACTTTGACCCTAAATAAAAATTAATATGTACATAATAAAAATATATTCTGATCTTTTTAGATTCATCTTACTAACTATTTTCCAAATATCAACTTTTTATCCAAAAATATTATATGTAGCTAGAGATATTAACGGTTACACATTATCATTAAATTCCTTGAAAAAGAACTATGTCATTAATCTTGGGACAGGGGGAGTACTAGGTTTAGCATCAAAAGTTAAGAAACCCTGGTATTCTCTATGAACATTCAATCCATCACGCAATCACCACTATGAAATTATCCCATGAAAATATCTAATATGTAGGGACAAATATAAAGCATCACTATTGAATTCATTCATCACGCTTACAATGATGTGTTTGGCACACTACAATCAGCAAAAGGCAATTATAAGGATGCAAGAATGCTCATATGTCAACCCATGTAAAACCCAATTATAGTTCATTGCTAGATAATTCCATCAACATACTTATGTTGTGATGGATGGGATCATTTGAGGTGGTAAGGGTATTCTTGCATGATGCAGTGGAAATAATGGAGCGAGCCACGTAAAAAACTCACAACTAGGACCTTGAAGGTTCTAACTGATGGTGAGTGGCAGAGTCGCAAATTATGGGAAATATATAGGGTATAAATTTGGAAAAAAATAATGATCAATCCCCTTCCAATATAAAAAATTATTTCAGTCCCCACCACATATTTATCAATACTCACAAACCAATGAATGGTCTCTCCTCCATGTTCTCGAACTTAGTGTTTAGAGTATAACTCAAATATGCTTCAATCGTTTCTTGTAAGGGATTCAAATGTAACTTATAGGTGCTTCTTTTAATTCTTACGAGCACTACAGAAATAACTTGGTGCTAAAATTATAACTCGAAGGTGCTTCAATTGTTTCTTGTAAGTGCTTCAAATGTAACTTATAAGTGTTTTTTCATTCTTATGAGTGCTACAAGAATAACTTGGTGCTTAGAGTATAACTCAAAGGTGCTTCAATTGTTTCTTGTAAGTGCTTCAATAGGTGCTTCTTTTAATTCTTACAAGCACTACAAAAATAACTTGGTTTAGAGTATAACGTAAAGGTGTTTCAATCATTGCTCTCTTGCTTGTAAGTGCTTCAAATGTAACTTATATATGTTTCTTTTAATTCTTACGAGCGCTACAAAAACAACTGGGCTCTTAGAGTATAACTTAAAAGTGTTTCAATCGTAGCTTGTAAGTGCTTCAAATGTAACTTATAGGTGCTTCTTTTACTTCTTACGAGCACTACAAAAACTACTTGGTGCTTAGAGTATAACTCAAAGGTGCTTAAATCATTGCTTGTAAGTGCTTCAAATGTAACTTATACGTTCTTCTTTTAATTCTTAAGAGCGCTACATGAACAACTTGGTACGAGTATAACTCAATAATGCTTCATTCGTCCCTTGTAAATGCTTCAAATGTAACTTATAGGTGCTTCTTTTAATTCTTATGAGTACTACAAAAACTTGGTGCTTAGAGTATAACTCAAAAGTGCTTCAATTGTTGCTTGTAAGTGCTTCAACTGTAACTTATAAGTGCTTCTTTTAATTTTTACGAGTCCTACAATAACAACTTGGTGCTTAGAGTATAACTCAAAGATGCTTCATTCTTACGAGCGCTACAAAAACAACATAGTGCTTAGAGTATAACTCAAAGATGCTTCAATCGTTGCTTGTAAGTGCTTCAAATGTAACTTGTAGGTGCTTCTTTTAATTCTTACGAACGCTACAAGAACAATTTGGTGCTTAGAGTATAACTCAAATATGTTTCTTTTTTTGCTTGCAAGTGCTTCAAATATAAATTATAGGTGACCCTTTTAATTCTTACGAGCACTACAAAAATAACTTGGTGCTTAGAGTATAATTTAAAGGTGCTTCAATCGTCACTTGTAAGTGTTTCAAGTGCTTCATTCACGATTCTTCCATTCGGTGGAGGATCCAACAATATGTTCATTTTAATGAATATGCATTCATTTCATCAACTAATACCAATTTATTAACAAAAATTTAATTTCTAATTAAAACTGAGAGAAATGTAAAAGAAAACATTTGAAAGAAAGTAAGGTTTAATTAATTGCATACAGGACGTTGAAGGGATGGATAAATAAGTTGGAACATAATCCAAAATATATGTCATGACCCAATTTCTAGATTTATAGCCCAGAATATGACCCGCGAGTTATTAGTCTCAAACATTTTATTTGACCATAACCATTAGATTAAAAATCCAATGGCTTATATTTTTTCTCACATAAGATGGTGTTCTCACCTAAATGAGTGTTCTCATCTGAACCCACCCCTGTATATATGTATATATGTGTATAGAATTGGGATAATGTGAGGCAACCTATCTTATGCGAGACAACCAAGTATGTGAGACAAAATCTGGGCCATTCAATTATTTATCTTAATGGTTGTGATTGTCTTAGAGCTCCCCTTTATGTTAGCTAAATTGGTTAAATTTGCGGGTCAATTTTCGGGTTATAAGCTTGAACTTTGGGTTACAACACAAAATATGGATCCTTGATAAAATCTCCAAATATGCCATTTGCTCTATTTCCATAATGGGACATATCACCTTTTTAAAATTTTGATGATTCTCCTCGTTTGATCACCGACAGCGGTGCGTCGGAGAAGGGGAACATGCTTTTAATAAGCATCAAGGTGTTGGGTTCGGCCGGTTCGATTCGATTCCTGGTGATTGAAAGGGAGATTGTTGCTACTGTTATGGATACCGCTCTCAAGAATTATACTCGCGAGGGCCGCTTGCCTGTCCTCGGCACTGATCTCGACAATTTTGTGGTGTATTTCCCCTGTGCCTCCACCGAAGGTAAATGACTTATCTCTGTTTCCCTGATTTCTACTACCTCAGTCGCATTCTGGTTAATTTTTCGTAATTAGTGTTTTTAATCATGTTTATCAAAATTGTATGTCAATATGTTTCATATTCTTCTTAGTGTTAATTCTTGTTGGTGGGTCGAAATCTGACTAATCAATCAGTATCATAGTCAATTTTTTTTTGGATTAAACTCCTATCTACAGGTCATATTGGAAGTTGTCAAAATTGTATATCAAATGTATCACATTCTTAGTGTTAATTCTTGTTGGTGGGTCGAAATCGGGTTAATCAATCAGTATCATATTCTAATCTAGTCCGATTAATGGCCTAATCTATTGGTTGTCATATTGTAATTGGGTCTATGTCCTATTGTCTCCATTGATATCGTGGCTTGTTAGCTGCATCAGTAGAACATGCTTGCAAGTTGGAACTGGTTGGCACTTGGCAGTACCTATAGCTAATCTAGCAAATCACTTTTGATTCTCCTCTTTTGGTAATATTTTCACGTTTATATGATTTCTTTCTGATTTGTTGCAAATATAATCAATATATCTGCAAAAGTATTGTTTCCAATTCATCGTCTTGAGATGAGTTTGATAAGCTGAGATTATGTGTCACATTGATTAATGTGTTGGTTTTTGTTTTATGTTTGATGATTTGAAGAATCGTGGTGGTGATTTTCTAGACTGTTGAGCGTAATCATTCGTTGTAATTTACAAGAACTGAAGCAAGGGATCTGGTAATACATGCATTGAGCTAGATTTCATGTTTAATGATTATGTTCAAGGTGCATTTTGTTGTTTCTGTGAGAATAAAAACATCATGTACTTCAATTAGAAGTTGTAATTTTAGCATTGTTAGTGGTTGTTGGTGCTTTACCTTTCCTTTATTTAGTGGCTATAATTTTAGCATTGTTGGATGGTTTATTTATTTTTGCTAGTTTAATATAGGTATTAAAATTTGTAAATCTGTATGAACTTTTTTGGAGATATAGAAATAAATTCATCAAAACCTAAGTAGTGAACCTTTTTTTACTGTCAGAATGACCCTAAGATGAGGTTTGAGAAGTTTGAGGTTTCAAAAACCCATTGATACCCTGTTTTCTTGATTGAATGTGTATTAGAGTTCAAGAGGTATATATAAGTATAAAGGCAGAGGGGGTGAGTCAAGGTTGATTTTTTTATACAACCTGTTTCGTGCTTGAGAACCTATAGCATTAGTGAATGTTCTTTCATCCTATAAATCTTCTCCATCGCACTATGTGAAAATTTTAGAATAATTTATTCAGTTGTTTTCTTGAGTGCATGAAAAAGTTGTCTATTTGTATCACATCTTTGTAATGGAATATAGAAAAGTGAGTTCTCAGTTTTGCAAAAACTATATTTCCAAATTCAAGTTTCCCTGTAATGTGTGGTGAGCATCTTTCTTTCTAATGACAATGATACTTTTTTGTACCGTTAAAAGTAAGAAATGATCCTTTGTAACTTAATGCGGCTAGTTTCTACAACTTAGGTATGCTATCTATACCAATAAGGCAATATGTTGTATTCGTGCACTATAACTGTAATGTATATCGTCAAAAAAGCATATCTTAGATACAGTAACCATTGAACAAAGATTGAGTCCTCCATTCATCACCGGGAAATGAATAATAGTAGATTTTTATCTTTATATTGTAAGATAATTTGATGAAGGCGTATTTACCATTGTATTCACTTAATAAAGTTGACAAGAGTTTTAAATTGGATTCAATGCACCATTATTTTAGATGCAATAATATTTTTGACATGTACTTTAGACATGATTTCACCAAGTCAATTGATAGGCTTCTTTGCTTCTAAAACATTGATTGATTGGTATGTATAGTTCTTTTAAGTGAAAATTTGCACTAACGTGCCTGCTTACTCCTCTCTCTTTTCTTTTATGATTTAGTTGCTGATGTTTGGCTTCATGAGTGTGTTTAAGTTCAAGTATGATCATTATATCTTGTCCTTCTCATTCATTGTTTGCATTTTTATTTATTCAAAATTTGTTGAATATCTATGATTATCTTTGGTCCTTGAGATTCTAATTGAGTTTTTCATTCATATAACATTAGTACTATGAGGCAACCATTCAGTTATATGGTACTATGAGACCATCAGTTTCTGCTTGAACATCTGACATTCCTCTGTATCCTTGTAGCTTTTTCATGAACGTGGCACTGTGCTGGACTATGTTTGATGTTTTAGGAAGAAAAAGGGAACCTAAACTTAGAGTTAGTGCAGTGACCAAAGCCCGAGCAAGGGAGATTTGACATTCACGATCGTCTTTGATCTTCTCTGTGCCAAAGTTTATCAAGTTTGCTATCAAGATTCCATTGCTTGTGCTAAGCTGAAAGCTATTGTTGATGGATCCTCTTAATCTAGGAGGAGCCATTTCAGACAGATACAACGACAAGCCTGAAATTCGCAGAGGGCACATAAGAAAACATGAAATATAAATAGATTTGGATGGCCACATACGAAGCTCTGAATCATCTGTCATAATTTTTGAATAATAAACCATGTCATTTCTCTGAATAGATAGAAAACATTGATGGATTTTTTTCTTATGTATGATACATTTTTTTTGCAATTTTGGTTTGTGATTCTCTGACCCATACAAATATTTATTTACTTCGATTATTGTCCATAGTGTTTGGAATCGGTTATTCTCTTCATATTTTATTATCTTTAAGTAACTTTTTCTAAAGTTAATTGTGCTAACAAAACCGCCTAGTTCGTAACAATAGAACTATGTCAAAAACCTCATCACTTTCAGGCTAAAAGCCCGCAAGTGCTTTGATTGTAGGTTTTCCCACCCATGCTTTTAGGTGTTTCAAATATAACTTTTATGCGTTTCAATCACAAATTGGAAATTTATGGTTTGAAAGTGTTTCAACTATAAGCTGAATGTGCTTCTATTCTAAGTAGTAGATGCTCTATATAATTTAAACAAATAATCAAACTTAATGCACAAAAATACCATTTTCAAACGGCCACACCTTTAACTTGAAACACCTACTAGCATAACTTGAAGCACCTACTCCTTATGCTTAATATAATTTAAACAAATAATCAAACTTGCCCAAAATTTTTAAACAACCAAAAATATCATTTTCAAGTACCCACACGATTAACGTAAAGCACCTACAAACAAAAATAGAAGCACCTACACTCTACGCTCAAGCACTTATAAGAAATAATTAAAATTGCATGAAAATTTTAGAACACTCATTTTCAAGCACCCACATCTTTAACTTAAAGTACCTACAAACAAAAGTAGAAGCACCTACGCTCTACACTAAATATAATTTAAACAAATAATCAAACTTGCACGAAATTCTTAAAGCACCAAAAATACCATTTTCAATCACCAACACTTTCAACTTAAAGCACCTACAAACAAAAATAGAAGCACCTACACTCTACGCTCAAAGCACTTATAAGAAATAATTAAACTTACATGAAAATTTAGAACACTCATTTTTAAGCACCAACAATACCATTTTCAAGCACCAATACCTTTAACTTAAAACACGTACAAATAAAAATAGAATCCCCTACACTCTACGCTAAAAGCACTTATAAGAAATAATTAAACTTACATGAAAATTCAGAACACTCATTTTTAAGCACCAACAATATCATTTTCAAGCACCAATACCTTTAACTTAAAGCACGTACAAACAAATATAGAAGCACCTACACTCTACGCCAAAAGCACTTATAAGAAATAATTAAACTTACATGAAACTCATTTTTAAGCACCAACAATATCATTTTCTAACACCAATACCTTTAACTTAAAGCACGTACAAATAAAAATAGAAACACCTACACTCTATGCTAAAAGCACTTATAAGAAATAATTAAACTTGAATGAAAATTTAAGAACACTCATTTTCAAGCACCCACAACTGTAACTTAAAGTACCTTCAAACAAAAGTAGAAATACATGCGCTCTATGCTAAACA
Organism: Rubia balearica; assembly: GCA_032355405.1. Taxonomy (NCBI): domain Eukaryota; kingdom Viridiplantae; phylum Streptophyta; class Magnoliopsida; order Gentianales; family Rubiaceae; genus Rubia; species Rubia balearica. Next base: position 11,080 of record JAULKJ010275602.1, on the reverse strand, counting down.
TAATTTAAACAAATAATAAGAAGGCCTTAAACGCGTTAGTGGCCACCATTATGACATTATTGAGTACGAAAATGAATGGGAATGAAATATAGTGATGCAGCATGTAAATTAGGAGTATTAAATTACACCTACTGCTGTCACATATTTATGTAGCGCTGATCCCTTGTTTCACATAACTCCTTTGTCTCACATAAATCCCTCGTCTCACCAGATCCCTCCCTTATACACACACACACACACACATATATATATATATATATACACACAGAGTGGTCTGAACCATCGCATATGAATGTGTGCACAACTACACCAAGCAACTATATGGTCACAAAAAAAGGTCTGCTGTGGAAACAAGATTGCTCCAAGGAAATGTGCAGTTCGAACTAAAAAAGAGAATTAAAAGCACGTGAAGACCCTGAATAGAGGTGTCAATTAGGTGGGATTGGGAAGAAATATCACATTCCCACATCACGAATTAAAATTCAGGATTGTTGTAAAATCATAATTTCACACAAAGTACAACTGCTTGATAAGAGAAAATTTATCAAGGGAAAAAATCCACTACATTATGATGGCATCCAAAGAGTTAGAGACTGCAATATAAATGATTCTACAAACTTGAAAACTAGACATATTTCCGAGGAATCGAAACTTACTTCATTGTCAAGAACAAATAAACTGATAGCCTGATGATTTCACAAGCTTCTTCCAACCACGAGAGCAAAAATATCAAGAACGCCTTGAGCAAGGCTTTACAATCTCTGCAAGCCAACAAAGGTAACGAGGTAGCTGTGATATCAAATAACAGGTTATTAACAAATCACCTGATATACCGATCCATGTATCAAAATATTTCCATTTTCAACTGTTAAATGCAATAAGAGTTACACCTAGAGTTATACACAATCAGTCTAGGCACATCCACAAATTCAAAACCTTTTGTGTACAGTTCTCGTGATCTCCATGAGTGTACTAAAGCTATAAACATCACTTTTCTCATTCAACGTACCAGGATTATTCTAGTAAAACATATCTAGCATGGGAATGGGGGTACTATTAAATGTATGCTCAGGATGAACAAAATATAATTTCAATCAAGACACGGAACCAAATATTGTACCCAAAAGTTCTCATAACTCAAGTTGCTATGTAAGTCCGCGTAGAATTGAACAACTTTGCAAGGCTAAAATATGACACCTTGGCATTCCAGTTTCGATCAAGAAGTCTATTGCTTTGATTCGATATAACTGTAGACAACCTTAGTTTCCATACCATATCCAGGCCGTCAGAATCATAACAAACATTCGATCAGACGACATCAGCATTATATTTCAAACACAATGTTTAGATATTCAATGAATTTCAGTCCCACTCTCCTTACCCTTTAGCAGTTCCCAATATTATATTCATCAAGGAATTCGAAGTCAGAGGTTGAACTCCCTATATCACCCTGAATCCGTTGGTCCAAATTTCCATTATAAACATACTCATACACAAGCATCATGTAACAAGGAAAGGCAATGATGGAATGAAACACAAAATAATATCACAATATAAAATCTTATATATAAGTTTCCCTCACCGATGAGCTACATGGACGTAATACCCAAGCAGTCTAATATGGTTCTTGTGGCTTACCTGAACAATAACTTCCACCTCAACCTTAAACTCCCCCTCAGACTGACCCCTGATAGATCAAGAATCCAATTAGCTCATGCAAAATGTAAACAACAAAATGTAGCTAAACTTCAAGCTTTCAAAAGCAGTCTACAGTGCAACTACTTATCAACACTTATTAATCCTTGACTGGCACATATCATTCCCGTACCCCATAGGGTCGTTAACTCGTGGGAAAATTAACCCATGGGATGCTAGAATCAAAGATAGAGAATTTATATTGTTGCTCCGTACTCACTGCTAACTACAATAAAGTAGCTACTGGCAAGTCGGGGATTGACTCAGACCCGTTGGATCGTTCAAAACCTTGTGGGAGAGCTTAACACGCAGGATGCATTTCAAAGATAGAAATTTGTAATTGGTGCTCCCGTACTCACTGCTAACTACAACAAAGTAGCTAGTGGCAAGTTCAGGGTCGTCCCCAGAGATACTAGAATACAAAAGTTGGGTTTACACAGCACAAAATTGGGTGTCACTCTGATTGTGTGTAAAGAATAGCTAGTGCTTTAAACAGGTAATTGGGCGGTGATTGTGTCGATTAAACTACTGAGCATGCAAACAACGAGATTTAAACTATGATTAACTAGTCTTGGGGGTATTTGTGTAACATGACCGATTAATGACTTTGATCCTAGATTCTACTACATAAAACTATATAAACCTATTCTCATGCCTATGTCGCATAATATGAAGATGGCCAAGAATCCCAATGTCTGTCACACAAAGGTTCATCTCCCCTCAAGAACAATCTCACCGCCTCCGTAATTAGGGAATGCTCACTGATCCATTACGATACCACAATTCATTCCCCGTCATCTAATTCCTGATGCTAATGCTCCCCCGCTTAAAATATTTCAATTTTGTGTAGGTCGCAACTATTAGATACGAGAGTGAGGAAAATACGTCTCGGGCACTCCACTATGGACACCAACCCTAGGCCAATAGAGGCAAAAGAATTGGTATCTCTAGGGTTTCCACAACCTTAGTCGCTACAAACTAGCATACTTATATATTGGGGTAAGCCAAGGGTTTCCCCTCATTAGGAATCAATCTAGAAGTCCTAACATTCAATCACTCAAACAACTAGCCAATTAGAATTAGTGTCTAACGATCGGGTCGTTACTTTTAAGGTAGCATGGATGCACTCATCTCCCCGATACTCTCGAGCCTACAATAGACCTAATGTAAGACTCCCAAGATAGCATTTTATCCTAGCACGATATTATACTATGCATAGAATTATGGATGCATCACAAATCATATCATGTCATAAATCATACATGAATGAGAAATACAAATCATAAACAGGTTTAGATGCTTATCTTGGGTAGGCTATCCTACTATGTGATTTATGTCCCTATCAGGAAGATGGATAATACCTTACGTACGAGCTGGATGGGTGTGTCGCGAAACTATATACTGGTCCTATAAGAATGATAGAATTCCATAGGTCTTTCGTTCAAGTATAGATATTCAATTGGTTGGGCAGCTTGAAGTTCTTTGGCATTGCTAAGTTCTGCATTTCGTCCACCAAGAAGGAACGCTCCATCTCTTCTTCTACTATGAAATTTTAGGTCTCTTCGTTCTGCCCGTGCTGCTTATTCTCTTGAGGACTTCAAAGTTGTGGTTCCTTGGGTCTTTGCTGCTTCTTCGATTTCTCATCTATTGCATTGATGAACTATACGTAGATATTTTCCTTATTGGCTTCAACGAACAAAGTGAAAGCTTCTTTTTCTTTGTCTTGAGGCGAGGATTGTGCTTCTTGCTCAACTCGATCTACATGGGGTCTCCCGTAATTTCCTAGGAGTTCTCTCCCATGCGACGGAGAGTAGGGAAGAGATGAGTCCTCCCTCCATCTTGTCGCGTTCCCAGTGAACACTATCATAACTTAAATAGAACGTTTTTTCCCTACAAACATAACCAATGATGTGGTAATTTCCTTCCAAATAATTATTGTGATCAAAGGTCCACACCAACCAACACCTCTCTCTATATCCTGAAGCCAAAGTTTCTGAATGGATCCAGAGTAAAGACTCTGATGCCTACATTAGTGTTTTTCTCTATTTGAATATAATATATGTGATCTCTATTTGTTGCTTACCTCATTATTTCGAGTTCTTCTGTATTTATATGCCATTTCAAGCCGTAATCACCGAAGTAACATTTGATATGAGTATCGTGATGATTGTGGCCATTGTAGTGGCTGCATGATCATCCTCCAAGCATATAGTATTGGCCACGATCTCTTGGTCATGGCTCATGTGGTAGTCATGTGTTGCATGATTCTCTTTTTATCTTCATTGTTCCCTCTAAGGATAACTTCGCAAGTTTTATCAAGTTGTTTAAGAATAGACTAGGTCTACTGTTTAGGCCTCATATGCATTGGTACCTAACACCCAATACCTACTAGCTTTGCATTGCTTGGGTAATTATACGATCATGAAATATAGAGACTATCTCTAGTTTGATGAATCAAAACGAACATACCAACCCACCAATACGGCATCACAACTACACAAAATATATAGGTAATATGATACCATTTGTTCCACATTCGACAATGAGCTTCGTACAATTTATCTACATATAATTGTTTTAAAACTGAAGGATATTTTATTCAATCAGGAATCCAACAGATTATAAAAAAAATGGACTACAGCATATTTTTCCACTATCATACCCAAGTTGTAGGCTAGTCTAACACATAACGTTGCGCTAAACCTATACTAGTATTTGGTAGCTGAGACATCATCAATAAGCTTATTACCAGCCTCTAAGTGACAGACCTTTCTGGCTAATTTCTCCATTTCTGATTCTTCAAACACAAACAACGACCTAAAAAATACAAAATGATTCATTAAAAAACCAACAGCAATAATAACTTCCTTGGATTTACTGAAAATGTCAATTATAAGAAATTTTTTGTCTTCTCGAGGCCCTGACCAACCGTAGACTAAATGCATATGAATATGGAATGCCTAAATGATCTACACTTACCAATGAAAAGAAACCCAAAATCCAATATTAACATTGCATACTAGTCTAGAATTGACTAGTATAAGATAGATAAGTACACAGGAAAGCAGGAGTGCGAAGCACAATACATAGTAAACTAGGGGAACACCTCGTGAGAGGTAGCTTAAAAAACATCCCAAAAATCACAGGCCTCACTACAGGTTACTTTGTATAACATATCGCAGCAACCATGAGCTAGGGACCGTGACCTACAATAACAGATAGTTTGGCACGACCATGGAAATGAACAACCAAGAATATAGGGAAACTAGCCCTATAAATGGTAGCTGGATTAAAGAAACGAGGTAAGTAACAACAATATCACTTTTAGCATCCAACTTCATATACTGACTTTATCATCGAATATTATTGCCAGAATCTTTTGGTGGCTCAAGGTCATTATCATTCTGGGAATTCAAACCATATCGGTGGCTCCATCTTTGGGGACCTAAATATAAGGTTAATTGTTTTCCCTAGAAGATAATGACTAGGAGTTAGGCTAGCATACATAGAGAAGCAGTGGGGCCAACACCACCACCATTTTCACCTCCACCAAAAACAACCCCTCCAACGAACACAGAGAACGTCCAGGAGTAAGATGATGAATAGGAGTCCTCACCACACATCGACAAAGAAAAGAGAGCCTTCGTAGATTCTTTAGAAGCTAACGGGGAACAACTGCACAAGCAATTTGCCAATTCCACCATAAAAAAGGATTCTGACAAAACCAATCAAGGAATAAAAAATAAAACAAATAAGAGCAGTGATGATGACATGGAATACGATGTCAAGGACATAGTTGAGCACTCACCGCTAACGAAAAGCTTACAAAATTTCATAATGTCAAAGGGATTTAAGCTACCAACACATCTCCAGACATATGATGAGACAACTGACCCAAAAGAATTCATGCATTCCTATAGGAAGAGCATAAGGGTATAAGACGTGCCTATCCAATTTATTTGTAAGGGATTTCCAATTTTTCTAGAATGAACATTGATAGTTTGGTATGGAAGCCTACCCAGTAAAAGCATACAAAGATGGAGCCAATTAGTGGACCAAATCATGGGAAGATGCTACAAAAAACAAAAGTTCACAAAGACATTCGTGGACCTGATGAACATCTCACAATGGAGTGGTGAGAGCATTACGAAGTACCATGGTCGCTATGTTATCAAAATCCTAGAGGTCAAGGACCTCACACACCCAATATCATTAGGTGCATTTATGAATGTCATGAGAACACAGGATTTTTAAAATAAACTCACACTAAATATGTCGGATAATCCAAGAGACCTCCAAAAGTAGTGGAAAAATTCATCAGAACGGGGAAATCCAACAATAAGAATTTGTAAATTGAGAGAGAGAGAAAAAAAATAACCGGAGAAAGCCCATTAAGCAGAGAAGAAGACAAAAAAAGATTGGTGGGCGCACTCACAATGGGGGAGAACCAACAGTGGACCAATTGCCCTTCACCGAATCTCGGGTAACCAAATCCCAGGGAGAAATCTGGCAAAACCACAGGTATCCATTCAGAGGCCCTAGCCATATGCAAGAACCAACAGAGAAGAGGTCTACAGATTATTATTGGGACTTCCAGAAACATCACGGGCATGAAACAAACAGTTGCAATGATTTAAGGAGACAGACAAAAGAACTACTGCAAAAAGGATGGCTCACTTAATATAGAATGGAAGAAACCCATTCAGGAGGATCTAAATCCTATGGCAGTGACAAGACCCTACTAGCGACCAAGAACTAGGCTATACCAAAACCAAAGTTGACAGTAACCATAGATTTAGGAGACAACATTGGTATTCCGTTCTAGAGAATATCATCATACAATCTATGGGTCGATAAGTATGATGTCTATCAACGTGTGGAAGGCACACGTGATATCCCCACCACCACAAGAGCCCTTAGAAAAAACAACCTAGCGAAGAAAGCACAATCAGCGAAAAAGACGCAGTCCCTATCACCTCACCCCACCATAATCATATAGTCATTATAATGAGAATAAGTAACTCACAGGTGTGCCAGTTCTTCGTAGGCGATGGATAAGCGATAGAAATACTGTTCATAGATTGCTTCGACAAACTAGGGATCGAAACAGGATCTCAGTAGACTAGAATCTCCAATAGTTAGCTTCATGTGGAAATCCAAGTAGACATTTGATAACATTAGATAACCTACAAAAATTGGACAGGAAGACAAAAAAAACACAGTTAAATGTGAATTCGTGGTAATAGATGCACCTAGACCATTAAATGCGATCATATGAAAACTATGGATGAATGCAACCCGATTCATTTGGTCTTCTTAGCACCTAGTTATGAAAATCCCAACTAAAGCAGATATGGCGAGGGTCCAAGGAGACCCAAAGGTAGCAAGAGAATACATGCTCATAACCATGAGATCCATCACAAGAAGAGAGGCACATCCTAAGGTCCATTTCATCAACAGGGGAGAACCCATAATAGACCAGGTCTAAAGGATAGAGCAAGGAAAAGAAACAGAATTGTTTCAGATCAATGACTTTGATAGACCACTGAAAGTTAAAATTAAGTGAGAAACTGTCGGAAGTGATCAATCAGAGGTAATAATACTCTTGGAAAAATACAATACCTTGTTCGCTTGGTCCATACAAGAAATGGGAGGTGTTGACACATCCATATTTACAGATTGCCTAAACATCGGCCCAACAGTCAAGACATCCAGGAAGAAGTAGAGAATCTTCACACTCGATTGACTGAAAGCCATAGAAACTGAGGTCTCTACATTGGTACAGGAAGGAATACTGAGAGAAGTAGTATACACCACATGGCTTGCTAACCACGTTATAGTGAAAAAGACAGATGTTGGATGGAAGATATGTATCGATTACACTGATCTCAACAGACACTATCGGAAAGACTGCTACCATATACCTGAGATGGACTAATTTGTCGCATCTACCTCAGGATATGAAGTTTTGGCCTTCTCGAAGATACCACCAAATAAAAATGAGTCCAAATGATGCGGAAAAAATAGACTTCATCACTAGCTTCAGAGCTTCTACAACGACAATATGCCCTTTGGTTTGAAAACCACAAGAGCTATGTATCAGCGAATAGTTGACAAGGTATTATCACAACAAGTCAGGTGTAACATAGAAATCTATGTGGATGATATGGTTATTAAGAGAAAAATCCTCCAGGAATTCCTGAAGGATCTAGAAGAGACACTACTAACATAGAAAGGCATCAGAATGAAACTTAACCCCAGGAAATGTACCATTGTTGTAGGAGCAGGAAAATTCATGGGGTTCAAAGTTTCCTCAACTGGAATCAAAGCTAGTCAAGAAAAGTTCAAGCGATCCAGTCACTACCATCCTCTCGAACCATCAAAGAAGTTCAAATACTCACAGGCTCCCAAGTTTCTCTCATCCGCTTCATTTCAAAAGCAGCAAAAAGGCATATGCAATTCTTTGACGTATTGAGAAAAGCATCCAAATTTGCCTGGATTGAAGGCTGCCAGCAAGCTTATGACAACCCCAAGCTGAACTAAAATGTTCATAGCTGTTATCATACCTAAGGTAGTGAAACTTTGTACTTATACTTGGCATTTTCAACACATTTTGTGAGTTCTCTCTTGGTAATTAAGGCAGGACCCAATTGTCGAATACCAGTATATTACGTCGCTGAAGCCTTCAAGGATCAGAAAAAAATTACTCATCCATAGAGAAACTCATCTTGGCCTTAATCTACTATGCCAGAAGACATTGAGCTTACTTTTAAGCCCACGAGATTGTAGTCCACACAAACCAACCAATTAAACAGATTTTCCTTAAGTTGAAAGCATTAAGTCTTTTGACAAAATCAGTCATCGAGTTGAAAGAACACAAAATTTTACTAAGCCCACGGACGTTGAACAAGGCATAAGCCCTAGAAAAATTTCTAGCAGATATGGTCGATGAGATACATCAAGAATTGGCAGAAAAGGACAAGCCAATCAGTCAAAAAGGAAAACATAAAGTAACTCAAAGTGTGTGGACCTTGTTCATCGATGAAGCATCATCCAAAGAAGGGTGTGGAGCAAGGATCCTACTAATTAGCCCAAAAGGAAATGAACACAAATACGCACTCCGATTCTAGTTTCTTTAACAAACAATAAATCAGAGTATGAAGCACTCATAGAGATACTTGATCTAGCCTCAAGAATGGATATAAAACACATTTGCATCCACAGTGATTCACAAATTTCAACCAAGTAGGTACTCAGTGATTACATAGTCAAGGAAACGAAGTTGATCAAATATCTGAATAGGATAAAATAGCTTATCTGCAAGTTAAAATACTTCAGCATATCGCACATACCTCACTCAGAAAACACAAGTGTGGATGCACTCAGCAAGTTAGCAGCTTCATGCTTCAATTCACTTTAGAATGAAAAAGATGTCTTTGACGAATTTATCTCAAACTTCATCACGACATCTACAATGGTAGTATATTTTTCAGAGGGTGACAAGGGAAGGATAAATACTATCATACAATTTATTTAGAACAACCATTTGCCCCAGGATAGGACAAAAGAATGAAAGATAACGCTCAAAGCAGTTTCATACAGCTACTCCAATAATATCCTGTACAAGAATGGTTACCTTACACCATGGCTAAAGTTTTTCGTACCTTGCAAAGCAGCATCGATCATTAGGAATATGCATGAAGGTTGGAAATGTTCACACAAAATAGCAAGAACACTGGCAAATAAAATACTTAGATCGGGATATTATTGGTTAGTGATATTCAACAATGTGCACACGTTTGTCCAAAAATGCATCAACTGTTAGAAAATTCAGCAGAACCCACAATCCGAGATGACAGGGGTGTATAATGCATAATCATTCAACAATTGGGGAGAAGAAAATATGGTACCATTTCCACCAGAATCAGGCGGTACGAAGTTCCTCGTAGTCGCAATCGACTACTTCACTAAGTGTGTAGAGGCAAAACTGCTCAACATGAATAAAGCCAAAGCAGTTATATCATTTGTTTGGCAAAGCATAGTATGTCGTTTTAGCATTCCTAAGACAATTGTTTCAAACAATGGTACACAGTTCTCAAGTGGAGCATTCAATGAATAGTGTAGCGATCTAAACATACTCCATAAGTTCACCTTTAGCATACACCATCAAACTAACGGTCAAGTAGAGGTCACCAACCAGACCGTCATCCAAGGAATCCAAAAATGCCTGAAAGGAAAGCAAACAGACTAGGTTGAAAAAATTTCTAAGGTGCTATTAGCATTTAGGAAGGCACCAAGAACACCCACATCGAAGACACCATTCAGTCTTACATATGGCCGGGAAGCAGTCATACCAGTAAAGATAAGTATCCCCAACCCAAGAGTAGTAGCATACATTGAAGCTGAAAGCCGACAATATAAGGGAAAAATTAGATACCTTGGAGGACCGCTGCCAAATTGCAAAAATCAGAGAAGTTATCTACAAGAAACATATGGAAAAGTCATACAATAATGACAAGGATCGAGCGACAACCTTCAAAGTAGAAGCTCTAGTCCTACGGAGAAAAGTAGCCAGCTTGGCCGAAAACACAGGTAAACTTTACCCAACATGCGAGGGACCGTACAAGTTAATAGCAATACACAAGTCCAACAGATACTCTTTTCAATTAATGGATGATTCACATTTCCCCCATATGTGGCACATAATCAACCTTAGGAAATACAAAGTGTAGATCAAGGGGTCCTAAATGGATGTATTGTAAAGAGATCTCTATATTATCGTTGACCATGAGTACCTAAAAGGCTCACAACACGAAATGATCATGGTTGTATATACATAAATGAAAAACCACCTTTCCAAAGGAAAATCATTGTGCACATACCCACCTCGCAACTTAAGCAGGAAAATCACATGTGACTTTGCAAAATACGAGCACAACCCCACCTCACGACTTAAGCAGGAAAATCACATGCACCTTCGAAAAATACGGGCACAGCCCCACCCCGTGACTTAAGAAGGAAAATCACCTGCAGCTTTGCAAAATACGGGCACAGTCCCACTCCACAACTTAAGCATGAAAATCACCTGCGGCTTCGTAAAAAGGGTACAGCCTCACTCCGCGACTTAGGTAAGAAAATCATATGTGACATAGAAAAATAAGGGCATCGCCCCACTTTACGACTTAAGCAGGAAATCACATACTGCTTCACAAAAAATAGGGTCTACACTCTTATCTTTTACTTGTACAGAATAACCACCAACAAGAGAGGTTTCCTCACAAGGAACAACCATACAAAGTGACAACAAAGGAAAGCTCAATGTCTCAAACACCTAATAACACAAAAACAAAAAACACACAAGTATTGAAAATCCTCTAAGGTACAT